>JASANF010014583.1:0-18131 GCA_030248245.1 Trissonchulus sp. WLG1_4 | reverse complement strand
ACAATGAACCTACCCGAAAATGACGACGACTTTGTAATTGTGCTTAGTTACAGGACGCAGTTGGGACTCAGTGAGTCTGCTGTTGAGTGGGTTTTCCAAGTCGGTCCTAAGGGCGGGGGGAGGCGCCCCCGGATCCTCAAAGTTAGGTTCCGAAACCCTGCCGACAGATCAGTGTTCTTACGGTGGTTTCGAGGACTTACGGAGGGGGTCTAAGGGGGTGCCCCTTGGGTACGTCTAGATTTGACGTACGCTCAACGTCAGGCTGACCGAGAACTCTGCCAGGAGTTGTATCGTCGTCGCCAAAATGGCGAAGACCTTGTTAATAACAATGGTATGATTGTGAAACGCAAAAATGTACACCAAAACTCTGAGTTAAACGGGTAAGCTTGGCTGGTTATCCCAATTAGGCATGGGCACGTTTACAAAAATCAGTAAACGTTTAAACGCTCGCGTTTACAGATGAGAAAACGCGTTTAAAAGTTTAAACGCGTTTTTTGGTTGTAAACGTTTTTTAACCGTTTAAACGTTTAAACGTAAACGCGTTTAAACGTTTAAACGCGTTTAAACGGTTAAACGTTTAAACGTTTAAACGGTTAAACGTTTAAATGTTTAATCGCGTTTAAACTTTTAAACGCATAAAACTGCTAAAAAAGCTCTTAAAACTACTATTATATAATCCTCGCTAAACTGTTATCTATTTAGAACAATTGATGACTAAGTGCAAAACATGCTACATTCAACTTGCTCGCTTGCCATCTGTAGTAGTCCTAATTCGAAAATATTTTCAAACGACTGATTTTTTTCTAGTTTTTGGTTGTTCATCTGCATCAAACTGTTCTCGGGATTGAGCGGGGGAATCTGGAGATTGTGCACCAGATGCAATTTCAGATTCAGATGTGATCGCGACATCTTCTTCGCCAGTTTCGGCCATTAAGTTTAGTCAAACATAAAATTGCTCCCCTCATAAATTGACTAAAGCAAAAAATAAAAAAAATAAAAATTAACTCGATTTATCAAAATTTTTCGACTGACACTGCAGCAGATTAAGGCTAAAAACTTTGAAATTTCTGTGATTAACTGTAGCATAAATCAAGCAAGTAAAAACTAATAGTTAACGCAAAAAGAATTGGCAGTAAAAAACAATGACATGCAAATTGCAAACGTATGCTGAGCTGTAAATAAAATAATATGCAAAGTAGTTCAGTAAGACCAATCATTGTAGTTCCTTAATACATATTGGATATGTACACTTACATATGCAGTATATACCATAATATGTAATTGTGTATGCATACACAAGAAACACCCACCCACTTATATACTAACACATGTATGTAGCAGACACCTAGCCTACATGTTTTCGAGAAGTATATGCAAAATATACGATTTCTGAAAACGTCTTCGGAAAACGTTTAAACGCGTTTAAACGTTTAAACGTTTAAACGTTTAAACGCGTTTAAACGTTTAAACGAACTAAACGTTAAACGGTCTAAAAAACGCGTTTTTCGGATCCGTAAACGTTTAAACGGTTCAAAACCGTTTAAACGTTTAAACGCGTTTAAACGGTTCAAACCGTTTAAACGTGCCTATGCCTAATCCCAATAGTTATAATCAAAGCTTGAAGTCTGGTACACCCCCAATTCGATTATTATATTTTAATTGTCAAAGCCTTACAAATAAGTTTGATGATCTGCATGCTATTTCAGCAGTATGTGAGCCTGATATAATTTGTTTAACTGAGACATGGCTAAACCCATCTTACCCAGATAGTTTGTTTCCAAAAAACTACACTATTTTTCGATCAGATCGTTCTTGTGGGCGACATGGTGGCGTTTCTGTCATGGTTCATGAAAATGTAAATGCAAAGTTTGTTGTATCAAAATCATACCATTCTCTTATAGAAATACTATTTCTAGACATTTTCTTTTACTCTACAAAAATCCGTCTTGGTACTTTTTATCGTTCCTCAAATTCTACAAAAAAAGTAAACAATGAATGGTTGAAAGATTTAAATGTATTTTGTACTATCAGCTGGGATATAATTCTAGTGGGCGACTTCAATTTTAGCAGTATTAGATGGCCACAAGGTATATCTTATGCTGATTCAATGGCTTCGGATTTTTTACAGTATTCCAGCTCTTTTGGTTTAAAAAATATGGTTCATAAACCTACAAGGGGTAAAAACATTGGATTTAGCGTTTTTTACTGATCCTTTTCTTGGAAATGTTAAAGTTACTGAACCTTTTTCTTCAAGTGACCATTGTAAAATTAATATTACTTTAAATCTCCGCAAAAATCAATCGGCGAAAAAGAAACTATATCGCTATAATTTTAAAAAAGCGGACTGGCTAGCTATTGGTGATTTTCTAGAAACGATTGATTGGAATAGTCTGTTTATGGCCTGCTCCACTATTGAACAGTTGTGGACTACGTTTATGGATATTGTTGATATCAGTGTAGAAAAATTTGTCCCGAAGATAGTCTTTCGTGGCTACGCTCAACGTAAATCGACAATTCCGAAAAAGTTAAAAACACTTTATTCCAAGAAAATTAACCTGTGGAAAAAATAGAATAGTATTCGAAGAAGTATTCCTGTATAGAAGCAGTGTTCGCAAACACTTTCATGATAAGGAAGCGCAAACCTTAAAATCTCAAAGTCTGAATACGTTTTTCCAATACATTAATGACCAATTGTCCTCAAAAGCACGGATACCAGACTTAACCATAGGTGATAATATTGCTTCCACTAATGCACAAAAATGTGAATTTTTAGTCACCAGTTTTCTAGTGTGTTTACCTCAGATGATGGTCGACTACCACTTTTTAACTTACGTACAGCTTCCTCTCTAAACAATGTTACTGTGTCTGTTGAACGAATTGAGCTTGTCCTGCGTAAGGTACCGCCCAAATTCTCTTCTGGGCCTGAAAAAATCCTCAAAAGAGCCTGAAAAAAAGAACTCAATTTTCCTGTCCAAACTGTCTAAGAGTTTATCGCACCCTTTATATATTATCTTTTCAAAGTCACTAAGTACAGGACTTTTGCCCAAAAGTTAGAAATCAGCATTGGTTAAACCTATTTTTAGGGACTACCCTCAATTCCCTCAAATTATCGTCCTATTAGTTTAACCTCTCCGTTTTGCAAAGTATTGGAATGTATTATACGCGAAAATGTGGTAAACTATTTGTCTGAAAATAAATTGTTACATTTATCGCAACACGGATTTCTTAAACGTAGATCAACTGAAACTAATCTTTGAAAACATTAAATGATTGAAATACCATGGTGAATAGTTGTTTTCATGTTCATGCTGCTTACCTTGATTTTGCTAAAGCTTTTGATACTGTCTCTCATTCTAAACTTATATTAAAATTAAAAAATTATGGTATTTTCGATGAAGTACTTGCTTGGATTAAAAATTTTGTCACTAACAGGACCCAAAAGGTTTCAACTGGGGATAAGTTATCAAATGAAGCTACAGTGCACAGTGCCATACCTCAAGGAAGTGTTTTGGGTCCATTGTTGTTTTTGTTATTTGTTAATGATTTGCCGGATGTAGTTCAGTTTTGTAATATTTCGTTTTACGCGGATGATGCGAAGGTCTATAAAGAAACAAAAGTAAATCATTCTGACCAGTTAGCGAATGACCTTGTCAACATCTACACGTGGTCTCGGACATGGCAGTTAAATCTGTCAGTCGAAAAGTGTCTGATTTTTGTGTATGGTACCGCTGTAGATGTTGATAACATTAGCTATTACATTGGAAACTTAAATGTAACTGATACTGTTTGTGATCTTGGTGTCTTTCTCACGTCTGATATGAAAAATACAACACACTGTTCATATATCTCACAAAAAGCGCAACGTATGAGCTCCCACATCTTTCGATGTTTTAAATCTCGTGATCCAAATTTTCTAATGAAAATGTATAAACTTTACGTTCGTCTGATTGTTAAGTATAATGCGCCAATATGGTTGCCTTACTTTTTACAAGACATAGATAAAGTCGAAAATGTCCAACGTCGTTTCACTAAACGTATTCCCGGTTTTAAAAATCTGCCGTATCTTGAACGTTTGAAATTATTGGGTCTAGAATCCTTTTGAGCAACGAAGGAAAACGACTGATTTGTTTCTGCTGTATAAAATTATGACAACAACGATTGATTTAGATTTCTCAAGTTATTTTGATTTTGCTATTGATACCGGCTGTAGAGGGCATTCACTAAAGCTGAAGCGAAAAGTCTGCCGCCTACAAGCTTTGAACGCTTTCTTTAGCTGTAGAATTGTGAGGCTTTGGAATATGTCACCTAAAAGTACTGTTCAAGCACCAAATATTGCGTCGTTTAAACGGTCAGTTCTTAGTCTAGATTTCGATAGTATTTCTCCACCAATAGGGCGGGGGCTCAGATAACCAGCCAAGTGGTCTTTCCTCGTCCTTTTGCTTAATCTACCATCGCTACATGTTTGCGTTTCGTGTCCCGTTTTTGCTTACTTTTGCTTTTGCTTTTTTTTGTTCGTACTAATATTATATTTTCTTTTCTTCTAATCCTTGGGGGATTAAAGTAATAAAATTTCTTCTTCTTCTTCTTCTTCTTCTTCTTCATTCAGGATTTGAAGAGCCGAAGTGCAGACAGACGCATTTCTCTGCACTAAACTCCATTTGCCAAACTCTAGACCATTCGTTTAGGGAGTCCAGGTCCAACTGCAGGTCGTCGTGGTCGCAAGCTGCGACAGCAGTTGATCGATGAAACCTGCGGAGCAGCTTAGCGTCATCGGCGAACTTGAACATCAGACCGGTGACCCAGGAGTCAATATCATTTATATAATATAAAAACAGAACGGGGCCGATGTTACTCCCTTGCGGAACGCCGCTTAAAACGCGAGATGTGGCTGAATTCACTGAGACGTGTTGTGATATATCAGTCAGAAAATTCTTGATTCAGCCAAGCAGTGGGTTTTTGACGCTGTTTACCACGACCGCAAGCTTTACCACTAGTCTCTCATGAGGAACGCGATCAAAAGCTTTGCTGAAGTCCAAATAGATGAATCGACGACGTCTCCAGAATTTATGCAACTAACAATCCATTCTAAGTATAATAACAGCTGAGCCTCGCAGGAGCGTTTTGGCATAAAACCAAACTGGAAATTATTGAAGAGTTCGTTTGACAGGGCATGTTCGAGTAGAGCGTGAGCGATGACTGACTCAGGTTTTGACTCATGCTCATGGTTTTACTCAGGATGCTGGTTAAACTGATGGGTCTGAAGTTTTTTGGATCGTTGATTGAGCCTTTTTTATGAATTGCGACAACGTTGGCGTTCTTCCACTCGGATGGAACGTAGCCAGTAGCTAGAAAATAAGAGTAGAACTTGGATAGTACCGGAAACAAAACGCTGGCACACTGTTTCAACACGATGGGTTGGATGGCGTCGGGGCCCGGTGCGGAGAACCTTTTCATTTTTCTGACAGCATGATAAATATCCCGCTCGGAGAAATCAACAGTAGAAATCTCAGCTGTCGTAAGGTCAGGTCCAAAGTGTTTGAGCCGCGTGTAGGAAAAAGGACATGCTGAGTTAATCCGGACTCAAGAACAGCGTTCATGAATTCGTCACAAGTAGCAGGCCAGGAAAAGTTGACCCAGTCTATTTCGCGGTAGTTGAAATCATCGAAAACGAGCACACGTGAGCATCCAGTGGCGGTAGGGGATAAAAATTTTATGAAGTTAAAGAGAGTAGTGTTGGTGAGCTGAGAGTTTGATTCGGGCCGATAAACCAAGGCAACTAGGGTTGAGGTGTTAATTTTACAGCAGGTCATTTCTGGATACGCGTTAACAAAACATGGGGTATATGGAACAGGTTGGAGAGAGTCCTTAACATATAGCACAACGCCGCCTCCTCTGCCAGTGGATCGATCGACCCTGAACATCCAGTAGCCAGGCATGTGTTGCAGCCCGTCTGGTACGTTAATATTGCTCCATGATTCGGTAAGCCCAACCACGTCTGGAAAATCATTGTCATACAAGTAGGATTTAAATAAATATAACTTGTTCATAACACTGCGCGCTTTAATAAGAATACACTGCAAAAAACATGGATTAGTATTCAAAACACTGTTACACGAAACACTGTTAGGCAAAACATTGTTTATGCGGCGAGTATTAGCTGGTACTAGTTGGTCGTGCTCACAGGGTCCCGTTTACGGGGGGTGTAGCCGACCCTTCTGCCCCGCCTAAAGGGATGAGCCGACCACGAGAAATTATCATCCGCTTACTGTTAGCATTTGCCGCACGCAAAGCCAAAACCAGATCTTTTTGTTTTCGTTGCTGGATAGGAGTTACATCGGGCTTAATATAAACTTTGCTGAAATGATTTAGCTTGCGGAGGTCTTTGGCGCGGTGCAATGCTGAGATTTTAGCCGCAACGCTATGCACTTTTACCTTAATAGTTCGAATATTAGTGCCACCTGCACGACCAATTCGTTGAAAAGAATAAAAAATCTGGTCTGCACCAACCGCCTCCAGCACTTTGATTACAGTGTCATTATCATCACAGTCGGGTTGAGGTTCAGGTAAGCCGAAAATCATCAAATTACCCTCCCGCCGTTTTTGGTCTTGAATTTCACCCAATGCTTACTCTAGCAGCGAATCAAAGTCAGTGGTACAATTTGCGGTAAAATTGTTGGTATCGCCGTTGGAGGAGGGGTGTTGATTGGCGGAAAATTTGTTTTCGAAATCGGTAAAACGTTTTTCTAGCGCGTTGTATTTGACCTGAAGGTCGGACATGCCCTTCAACAAATTTTTCGCAGTGCCAGAGCAACTGGTGCAGAACCAGGCTACCTGGTTTTCCTTCTTTACAATCTCCTGGAAGACGGTCTTTGTAAGTCCGGAGCAAACGAAATGGAAAATCCCTTGGCACAGCGAGCAAGGCAGACAGGTATCGTTGTTGTCGACGCGGATAATCCTCGAGCACGATTTACAATTTGGATTACCGGTATTCGATTGTGATCCTCTTCGCGACATCGTAAACCTGAATCAAAAAAATACCCTGTCTGATGTGACGTTACCAGTTTTTGTATTAATATTTGTCGAAAAAAGTTTCTGATACGTCTGCAGTTGACCAAATTCGGTCTAAAAATTGAAAACATTGCCTCCAGACCCTCGCAACTTTGTGGTTTAGTGATTTTGCGTTTATAATGCGTTTTAAAAGTGTTAAAATCGCTAAAAAGTGCCTTTTAACCCATTACAAACAATCAAGTTAAGTCATTTCTCTCCAAAATTGTTTTCTGGATATATACGCCACAGGCTTATGGTATTCATAAAACTCCGTCTCGGATTACAATAGCGGCTTCAGCGATTATTTTATTGATTTTTTCATGAATGCCGAAAAGCTCGGATGAAAACCTAGTAGAGCTACATTAGGCTTCAAGCCTGGATTGACAAAAAAAGCTGAATAAAAATCCAAACTTGTGCGCAAGCCGGGCTTTTTCAAACCAGACATACTGATAAAAAGCCGAGCTTTTTATCCCGACTTTTATGAATACCGGCCTTGTGGTGACACAATTTCAATGAAAATATTATTTTAAAATTCTAAAAAAACTCTAGCTTCTGGGAATCTGGGGGCTGCCACCCCCAGACCCCCATAACCACAGATGCACATGGGTGGGTCTGGGGGGGGCAAGCCCACCCCAGATTTGAAATTCCGGGACAAGCCCCTCCTTAAATTTGACCCGTCAGGACAAGCCACCCTCTCTGAAACCCCAAAATCGCCTTAATCGCCGTAAAATGCTTCAAAAATAACCAAAAAACAAAAAAATTGCTAAAAATATAGGAATTTCGCAAAAATTTGCCAATTTTAGGCAAAAATTGGAAATTTTCGCGTTTTATGGACAAAATATTGGGACAAGTTTTTAAGTATGTTTCAGCAAAACGCAGCTAGGGTTTTTCATTACATTACGTGTAAATGCACTGGCTTGTGAAGGCATTTCCGTGAAAATCTATTTTTCGTGCTGAAATTAGCTAAAAAATTTTCAAAAAAATTTTTTATATGATATTTACATCAACTTGAAGGAAATTCACTTCTGAACAACTTTTGTTCTTACGATGCATGTTTATTTTTGCGCGTTTTAAAAATAATGGCCAAAACCCACATTTCAGGAGTTCCACCTTAAGGTGGTAGTGTCGCCAAAACAGTTTTGCTCATAGGCTGCGAAATAAGAACTTTTTGCTTTGAAATTGTACGTTCACTGAGAAACTAGTGAAATGCCATATGGTGTCAGATAAATACTGCCAGGCACTAGACTACCAATATCTACCAATATTTTTAACCAATCACCATTTGTGAGCCAGACATCACACAATAGAGACATAAAAATTCAAAAAATCACGCCAGATATCAGATTGGCCAGCTTGTGAAGTACATGTAATGTTTTGACGCACAATTTTTTGCCACAAATAAGAAAAATGAAAAATGAAGGTTCGTTTTTCTTTTGATTTCAAAATAAGTGTCTAAATTTTTTACAATCTATCATTATTGCCGTGAGTGCTGTACAGGTTACGCACAGTTTGTCAGTTCAAACAGGCATTACTCCACAACGACTCAAGCAATTTGCACCAAATTTTGTGTGCATAAACTATAGTCTGACCAAAAAGTGTATGTACGGAACTTCATTGCTTCATAGCAGCTTAGTCGTTTGAGGTAACCCCCATAATGTATATATCATTCGATAGCATTTTTGATGGAAATTTTGATGAATTTGAAATATTTGAAAAAATTTTGAGTTTAAATAGTTAATTCAAATAAAATCGATTTTTTCCGCGTAGTTACAGGAAACCTAATGTATTATATATCATTCGATAGCCCATTGCATTCTGCGTCTAACGATATATAAAACATAACTATAGCATGCACTTGTCAAAAATTATCGATTTTTTTAATTTTTGATTTTTCCATTGAAAACGTCATTTTTGGCCCATTTTATTTGCTGTAACTCAGCAAATACTCAACCAAATCTGATAAATTTTAGATGAATAGACGCGCTGTGACCTCGCGCAGACTGTGAAAGTGATAAAATTTCAAAATTTGATACGAAATTTTTCAATATTTGTCAAGTTTACAGTCATTTTTCAGCAATTTTAGTTCAAGATTAGTTAAAATAATTAGTACCACATTAAAGTTCAGTTCTTTAGCTTTCATTTGATACTAAAAACATGTGCTTTTGATTGGATTGAGCAAAGTTTGATTGAGCATAGCATACGTTCAAAAATATGAATCGCAACTTAGGCCCCAGCTATGCGCGTTTGCCTTAAAAAGTAAGAATTAAAAACGGATTATACAGGCTTTGTCCGTATGCCCTACTGAAGTATGAATCCACCCTAATAGCTGTTAAATGAATAACTGATATCTGCGACCATACTGCAAAGAGAGTTGGCTGGCCGTTTCAAGCATTTGGTTCAGGCGTACTTTATTTTTAAGACCGGTTCATACTTGTCCTTGAGAACACAGAGGGACAAGAAGGACTAGGGCACATTTCGGTCAGCTGCTGTGAAGAATTAACGGAAGCGTTTTAGATGAATTTTGTATTCGGTCTGGAATTGAGGTCAAATACTTTCATGCCAAAAATCGGCTTATTTGGCCAGGTAATTTTGGAATTGCTCAAGGACAAAATGATAGGAACAAGGACAAGGGCGAGTATATGAACCGAGCTCTGTGAAATCATAACCAGCTTTTCAGCTTTTCTGAACAATTAAATTAGTTCTCTTTCGGCAAAAGGATTTACGTAAAGTTTTTCAAAACTTTGGTTAATGTTGCGGAAAAGTTGAAACAAAATAATATTCAACTTTGAGAGTTTGCCACTATCCATTGACATCAGACAGAACCACTAAATTCAATACTTTATTGTACCTCAATTTTAGCAGTATATATTAGGTAGTCTTAGGTAGTAGTAGTAGTATTGGAAGTAGTTAGTAGTAGTTATTATTATTATTATTAGAGAATTAAGACTTTAATGAAAATGTTCTAATTCAGAATGTTTAGACTTAGAAAGACTGATCTAATTTCGAACACTGAAAATTTTCAATAATGAACATTTTCGATGACGAACATTTGCTTTTTCGATGACGAACATTTGTTTTTTCGATGACGAACATTTGGTTTTTCGATGACGAACATTTGGTTTTTCGATGACGAACATATGCTTTTTCGATGACGAACATTTGCTTTTTCGATGACGAACATTTTTGATGACGAACTTTTCGATGACGAACATTTTCGATGACGAACATTTGCTTTTTCGATGACGAACTCGCTGTTGAAAAAGCAAATGTTCGTCATCGAAAAAACAAATGTTCGTCATCGAAAATGTTTCGATCAATGCAAAATTTTTGATGACGAACATTTTCGATGACGAACATTTCTGATGACGAACATTTTGCTTCGATAAATCGGGCCCTGGTCAAATTTCCTATTCACACTAATTTTGTTTTCGACCTAGCTCGGCGAAATCTCAACCGATTTTGATGATCTTGGTGTCGATCGAAAGATCTTTCAAAAATCTAGACGTCAAAAGTCTTCGATTTTCAATTTCAATTATTGATTTTTCAAAAAATCGATTTTTCAAAAATCAGCTGTGTTTGAGCGGCTACAAAAAGTGCTGAGAGCAAAAAATTAAAAATCGAAAAAATTCGACGTCTGCATTTATGTTCTTTCTTTTATTGTGCAAAGTTTCAACTCGATTCCAATCGGCAGCAGATCAAAAAAAAGTAGTCGACTTCGCTACGCAAAAATGTGAGGTTTGCCCACACGTTTCACTTTAGACCTTTCCTAGTAATGCATAATTCCGTTAAAAAAGTTACCAAAAGCCATTATCAATTTTTTAAGAAAATAAATCAAAAATTTGACATTTTGGAAGATTTATCAGCTTTTTAGGTGATTCATTTTTGGATTGCTATTTTCGCGGCTAAATAGCTCAGAAAAGCTTCAACAAATTTGCATGTTCAATACATCAATTTAAAGCTAAGAAAACGCACATTTTAGTGAAATATGTAATTAATTTATATCGCGATAACTAAATTTTCGCTAGAAGTACAAAAATGGTCAAAAAAATTTGAAAAATTTTTTTAGCGTAATATGCACATCAAATGAAAGCTCTTTTTATTCTGAACAACTTCTCTTCAAGATATTATGGTCAAAAGTATCGCTGAAAACAATTAAACGCCAAAGTCGGTTCCCCTGAGCGCCACCTTAAACAAAAAGTTTTTAAATTGTGACCAGCTCGCTCATTATATCAGTCAGAAATTTTATGAGCATATATTAACAGATCATAATATATTTTAGTCAGCTTTATTTGGTACATATCTTGCTTATTCAGGCCAAAAAATGTTGATTTTTTCAATTATAAAACAGGCGAAATGAACTTATATACTTAAAATGAATTTAAAATTCAAACTTGTATACTTTTTTGCAGAGCAGATGTCTATTAAGGGGGCGCTCCGGGAATCGGGGGTTACATCGAAAATTGGAAAAAATGTTGGCAAATGTCAAACTTTACTATACATATATGTAGTATGGCACAAAAGAACACTGGAGGCAAAATTTCAAATCAAATGATCATGTCACGTGACTCCCATAGCACTAAACGTGAGTGAATTTTCGGCAAACGATAACTCTGCTTATACTTTGCTTATAGTCACACTTTATATACCAAAATGTAGCTTATATGCTTCTCTAGCTGAACATTAGTTTGTTTTTAACATTTACAGTATGTCGGATTTGGATAAAAAATGTCATTATGTGTTTTCGAAGTCGAACTCTGAGCAATAAAATTCATATAAAAAAATTTTTGAGCTTTATTTAAAAAAACTAAAAAATTGTTCAACTGCGCAGAGCCTAAGACTATAATTGTGCAAAATTTTGTAGAAAAATATCTTACCAGCATTTCATAATCGAATGCCGAAAAATTGGTTTTGTATTCACACAGCGTATATTTGAGTCCGCTGCTTCTGAAAATGGTTTCTTGTTCGATTTTTTTTGCACAGAACGCAATCAAATTGTTTTAAATTTTCATTACGACTAATAAAATTTACGTATCGTCTGTTTGGAAAACCTCAAAAAAGCGTTGATGTACTGGCTTACTTGCTGAATTTGTGTAAAAGTCGAATAAAATCAGTTTGTCCAATTTTTTCCAAATTTTTTGCTATGGAGATATGCACGTCAAAACATCAGAAATAGTATTTTGGGCAACTTTCCTTCAAGAATTCTAGGTCATTTTGGCTGTTTTTAAAAAATACGGCCCAAATCCTTGATTCCCGGAGCGCCCCCTTAAGGTGGCGCTCCTGAAATGTGACTTTTCAAAAAACGGCAGTTTGGGGCCAATTTTAGATACACAATGGCAAGCTGGTGTAAAAGTATGCCTAAATACAAAAAATGAAGTTGATTGATACAAATTAGCATTCACTGTAGACCAAACGTGAGTGGAAATTCGGCTTGCGATTTCTCTTCGCAAGTAAGTAGCTGTTGCACAATCAATAGCTCATTTTGCTCGCCTCAACGTGGTCGAGCGGTCGCAAAAAGTCATTTTTGATGAATATGATTGATATATCGAAAAACACTAAAATCGCGATTTTTGAAAAACATAAATTTGGTTAAATTTTTTAGATACTATCGATTTACCAAAAATCAAATTTTGCGACCGCTCGAAGATGACAAGGTGCATTTATGTGCCAAATTTTAACTTTTTTCGTTGAGCCAATTTTTTAAAATCGCAAGCCGAAAATTTGCGTTTGTATTCACACGCACTATATTTCTGTCTCATGCAGAAACGATTGCGCTAGTTCACAAAAAAATTATACCACACTCAATTAAACACCAAAAATTTTTAATTACGCTTCAATAAAACACTACTGCTAGTGTTTTTCAGCCTTTCAAATTCATTACATACGTGTAAATGCACTGGCTTGTGAAGGCATTTCCGTGAAAATCTATTTTTCATGACGAAATTTGCTCAAAAATGTTCAAAAAATTTTTTATGTGATATGTACATCAAATTGAAGGAAATTCACTTCTGATCAACTTTTGTTCTTACGATGCATGTTTATTTTTGCGCGTTTTCAAAATAATGACCAAAACCCACATTTCAGGAGTGCCACCTTAAACATTTTCCCCCAAAAATATCACATTTAAGGCATAAATACGGCGTTACAATAAATTCTAATGCCTCAAATCCTAGTTCAAAACTTCCCTAATGCTCACAGCCAAGCTCACACTGACGGGCAATTTCGGTTTTAAAGTTCAGCTTTATTCATTTTTCCACAGTAGCTCCTTTTATTTGATGCAGCAAAACTGAGACTAATTTTTTGCTCACCCACAACGAAGTTTAATCGTGAGCACTAAGCCTCAGCCTAAGCACTAAGCCTAAGCTCTGAGTCTAAGTGCTAAGCCTAAGCACTAAGCCTAAGAATAAGCCTGAGGCCTAATTTGAAGGTAAAACCTTCTAAGAAGCATCAAAAATAAGTTTACCACGCTAAAAAACCTCAACTAGCTTCATAAAAAAATTTCCACAGGAAAACCAGGAAATCTGAATTTTCTGTAAAATTTTTTCGGTTACGGATTTTTCAGATGTTTTTTACCCTTTCCATTCAGAGACATTTTACAGACTTTCAAAGGAAATTCTGATAAATTTCAGAGAAGTTCAGGGGAAATGCAGAGAATTTCACCCAGAATTCAGAGACTCTGAATTTTATCTGAAAAAAATGTTACTGGATTTTCAGATAAATTTTAGATACGTTTTACAGGTGTTTCAGAGAACATCCACATGTTTTTCACATCTGTAAATAGCAGGTAAATTTTATCTGAAATTCGTGTAAAAACTAAAAAGTATCTGAAATTCTGCTGAAAGTCTCTAAAATGTCTCTGGAAAGGGTAAAAAACATCTGAAAAATCTGTAACTAAAACTAAATTTTACAGGAAATTCAGATTCCTGGTTTTCCTGTGCTAATCCAGTTAATCCGAATTTGTGAACAGCCCGCAAGAGCAAAGAATTAATTTGTTGGTAAAAAAACTTTTTATACGTAAGCTCAGTTTAACTACATATGTTTATTTCGCCTATTTTATTGTTGGAAAAATTAACATTTTTGGTACAAATGAGCTAAATATGTTACAAACAAAGCTCTAGTATGTGTTACTTTATATATGACGATCAAACTTCAGGAAGATATTACGACTGTATTAGTCATAGTTTTCGACTATTAGCCCCAGTATATATGTCGAAAAATGATGATTTTCGATAAAAATTAAATTTGTAAATAAATCAACGTTTTTTCGCTTGGAAAGTGCTAAAAATGAACTCAATGCATGCGAAAACCTATAAAAACGTGTTTATACGTTGAAAAAAACGAGTTTGAATTCCCCTCCCTCTCCTCAGTTTCGCCGTGTACCGTATTTGGGGTGAGCCTGGGTTAGCTGCTGGGTGCTGCCCACCATTTTTAAAAAAGTGCCGTGTAGTCGTGTAGCACCCCCGTTCCAGTCGTGCCCAGATAAAGTAGCCCTCCACAGAAAACCAGGGATCTGATTTTTCTGTAAATTTTTTCGGTTACAGATTTTTCAGATGTTCTTTTTACCCTTTCCATTCAGAGACATTTTACAGACTTTCAGAGGAATTTCAGATAATTTCACCCAGAATTCAGAGACTCTGAATTTTATCTGAAAAAATTTCACTGGCTCTTCAGATAAACTTCAGATCCTTTTTGCGCGAACTTCCAGTAGCGTACCCAGGATTTCGCGAAGGGGGGGGCTGAACTGATGGTCGACGACGGGGGGGGGGGTGAAAACGCACACGCAGTCCGCGGCAGTCTGCAGAAAGTTCAGCTTTTTGAATTTTTTTACTGATTTCATTGATATTGCGAAAAAGTTTTATATACGCAATATGTCGTGCAATCATAGTGGTTGCAGGGGTCTGGGGGCGGCAGCCCCCAGAAGCTGGAGCTTTTTTAGAATTTTGAAATAAAATTTGCATTGAAAAACCATTTCTAAGCAACAGTTGTCGTGAAATCATAGTGGTTGCAGGGGTCTGGGGGCGGCAGCCCCCAGAAGCTGGAGCTTTTTTAGAATTTTGAAATAAAATTTGCATTGAAAAACCATTTCTAAGCAACAGTTGTCATGAAATCATAGTGGTTGCAGGGGTCTGGGGGCGGTAACCCCCAGAAGCAGGGTTGGCAGTCTCGGTCTCGGTCTCGTAAAAAACCCGAGACTAGGCTGGTCTCGGTCTCGGTCTCGGTCTCGGTAGGAAAACCGAGACCTGCCATAGGGTGGTCTCGGTATTTCAGATGACATGTGAAATTTTGAAAATTTTGCAAGATCATTAAAATATTTTTTTGAAAATTTAAGTTTCCAAATAGAATGCGTAGCATGAAATGAAAAGGTAAACTGCCTGCTGCAGAAAGGGAATGTCAGTGCACTGGCTAATTTTAGCTAACTTTATGTTTAAACTTTGGATCTGAAAAAACCTAGGAAACACATTTAAATAATTTTTTGGCTATAGGGTGTTTGGGGTTGGGGCAACAAGCCCTGTGGCTTCCCCCACATAACAGAATCAGCGGGAGAAACTCTTCTGGTCCGTGATGCTGCTACTATCAGAACTTCTGATAGCAGCATCAGCATGGACGATTCTACGCTGGAACCATAGTTAGTCTGCAAAAGTCCCAACATATGTATGCAGTATGGACTACAAAATGCCTGTATTAAAACGACCAAAACACCCTGCTAAGAAGTGTGCGGAACATTAGAAAATTGTGCAACCTTATCAAAATAGCGGGAAAATGATCCTATTCTCCGGTTGTCAATTAATCCCATGCATCCGGTCGTTACAATGTCAAGCTCAGTGGTTTAGATATACAATCGCAACCTAGTGGTCACTTTTTTCATACTTAATCACTAATTTCCACGTTTCAAAATACCTCGTGGCTGAAATTCAAATTTTAAAATAGGTCTAATAAGGGCTGGTCTCGGTCTCGCAGGTCTCGTTTGGGTGGTCTCGGTCGCTTGGTCTCGGTCTCGGTCTCGGTCTCGGTTGCAAACCCGAGACTTGCCAACCCTGCCCAGAAGCTGAAGCTTTTTTTGAATTTTGAAATAAAATTTGCATTTTAAAAAGCAATTCTAAGCAACACTTGTTGTGAAATCATAGTGGTTGCAGGGGCCTGGGGGCGGCAGCCCCCAGAAGCTAAAGCTTTTTTAGAATTTTGAAATAAAATTTGCATTGAAAAAGCAATTCTAAGCAACACTGGTCGTAAAAAAAGAGTGGTTGCAGGGGTCTGGGTTTGGCAGCCCCCCCCCCAGAAGCTGGAGTATTTTTAGAATTTTGAAATAATAATTGCATAGAAAAACCAATTCTAAGCAACACTTGTCGTGAAATCATAGTTGTAGCAGCGGTCTGTTCAGAGTCAGATTTTGTTATGTCAAATATTTCAAACTTTTAACCTAGTTAGTTAGATAAAAAAAGCACAAAAAATCGGCCCATGGGGGGACTAGAAAACCTGAAGAATACGTTGCATACAGGAAAAAATTGAAGAAAAACAATGGGTGACAAGGGCTGTCCTTAGACGTTCGTCCTCCACTCCACCCACCATACGGTTTTTAATTAAAAGCCACACAGAATATATAACTAAATACCAATAATACCAATAATAGTTGTCAGCATTATTCATTATTAATACACCATAGCAGACATAAGTCATGTATATACATTAGAGCAGTAATGAATTAGGTAGCCCCGCGAAAGAAAATTTTGGAAAATTTTTGAAATTTCAGTGTAATTTTAGTCAATTGGGAACGTGCCGGATTTTTTTTTTCAGCGGTGTCATAAAACCAAAGAAGACCACGGGAAAAAAAGTGAAAAAAGGGGGGGGGGGGGCTGAAATCGCGAAGGGGGGGGGCTGATGTCCCCCAAGCCCCCCCCCTGGGTACGCCACTGCGAACTTCAGATATATATGTATGTACTTTTTACAGATGTGAAAAACACGTGAATTATCTCTGAAACTCCTGTAAGAAGTATCCGAAAAGCCAGTAACATTTTTTCAGATAAAATTCAGAGTCTCTGGGGCCGTATTCTCAAAATTACCTGCAGGTAAAGTTAGGCTAACTTTACTCACAGGTAAAGTGAAGGTAAAATCGTATTCTCAAACAATGCTTAAAGCCAATGTGATAGCTAAGGTTACCTTTAAGATTCGGTCCTGAAAAGGGCTTTATCTTGTTTCGCAGCTAAAGTTGGTGTATTGTGCAAATTTTTAACCACAACCGTCGACGTTAACCTTGTTTTCAATTTTAATTTTACCTTTACCCCCAGATTTAACTTTACTTTCACCTTACCTGTGGGTAAAGTTAGCCTGACTTTACCTGCAGGTAATTTTGAGAATACGGCCCCTGAATTCTGGGTGAAATTCTCTAAATTTTTCCTGAGTTTCTCAGAGGTTTATCTGAAATTCTTTTGAAAGTCTGTAAAAAGTGTCTAAATGGAAAGGGTAAAAACATCAAGGGCCGTATTCTCAAAATTACCTGCACTCTGCAGGTAAAGTTAGGCTAACGTTACCCACACGTAAGGTGAAGGTAAAATCGTATTCTCAAACAGTGACTAAAGCCAACGTGATAGCTGAGGTTATCTTTAATATTCGGGTTTAATCTTTAATAAAAGTGGTTTTTCTTGTTTTTTACCTAAAGTTAATTTATTGTGCAAATTTTTAACCTTAATGGTTGATGTTAACCTTGTTTTCAATTTTAACTTTACCTTTACCCACAGAATGAACTTTACCTTCACCTTACCTGTGGGTAAAGTTAGCCTAACTTTACCTGCAGGTAATTTTGAGAATACGGCCCCAAAAAAAAGTAATGGAAAAATTTACAGATTATCTAGATTCACTGGTTTTCCTGTGCTCCTTTTCGAAATCGGATGCTTTTCACATATGCCACTGTTGCCATACGTGGGCAGCTAGCAAATTCTGGGAGAGGTGTCGGCGTCGGGGCAACTTTTCCACTCATTTTCGCTTCGTCAGTCACCATTATTGCCTTGTGGGCCTCCGATTTTTCCGTCGAGAGCATCTTCTGAACATTTTGGGAGAGGGGCGGTGAAGTATATACCTGTCTGCAGGGGAAC
>JASANF010014581.1:0-46127 GCA_030248245.1 Trissonchulus sp. WLG1_4 | reverse complement strand
TTCGCGCGTTTTCAAAATAATCCTCAAAACCAACATTTCAGTATCGTTGTCGCCACTACTGCCACAAACGTCAGATGTGTTTGGACCGCATCAAAAATTCCTTCTGCTGGTTCCCGATGGTATATTGGAGGGTGCCCTTTTCATCTCTGAACATATTTATCATTGTGTGTTTGTGTTTGGGCAACTTTTTTGAGTGATATTTGCGCTATTTGTGTTATAGGCGCTATTGAAAGTGCTATATGAGCTATTTAATAATTTTAAATTTGAATTTTTTAAACTTGAAAACAAACAAGAAAAATGGTCATTGTACACAAACAGTTATGTAGTTTTAGCCCGAACTTGTTTTGATCACATTTTAGTTTTTATAATGGCAGCTACTTATGTCCAACGCACTGTTTACATTAAAAAATAGGTTTTTGAAAATTTATAATTCAATTTGAGCGGGCACAGAAATTTCAATGCAACTAGGAAAAAATGCAAAAAATCAATTGAAGTCAATCATGTAAAGTATCAATTTTATAGCTTAAAATTATGAATGAAGATGCACTTACTTCGGCGACTTTTTTCTTAGCTTTCTGCATAATGTTTGCAAACATGGTTTTGAGCTGCTTCTCCGTTCTTGGTCCCATCTTACCAACTTTAGGGTCACTGCTGAGTGACTGTAATTGCTGCCCAAGTCGTCTTCTTCTTTTCTAACGTCGCGGTATCTTTTCTTACAGAGCAAAAGATGGACCGGAATGAGCTGTCATTGTCCAAAATGGCTACCAACAGATCATTTTCCTCGTACTCAGAGACATTAGACGCCCTGCGCGCATCTCTGAAGCCATTATTACTATGAAAATGGCATTTGGTCAATGATTGTCTTTGGATGTTTTGATAGTTTTGATAGTTTTGAAGTGACTAGCATGTGACCAGTTGGCCATTAACTCGTTGTTAAAGTTAAAGGCCAACTAATTGCCAATTATGTTGATATTAACCAAATTGGCAGTTAATGTTTAGTTGTGCAGCCATTGAGTTTGCCAACAGGTGATTGGCAGTTATTGTTATTATTTAGTTAACTTAACTTAAATGCCAGTTAAATTCATTGCCAGTGGTGCAGCCCAGCAATAAACTGCTAATCTTGGATAGCGCATATAGCATTTGACGGTGATATTTGCGCTATCTAGGCGCTGTTTTGTTATTTGCTAGTATATTGAAAATATTTGTATTTTTATAGGTATGCAATTCCTCAATAAACAAGAAGAAATTTAATAGGATTTTTAGATTTTGGTTTGTGTTCTGATTTGATGCGCATATAAAATAACGCATAATTTTTATCCGTTTCAGTAAGCAAATAAACGCATATTTCAATACAATGGTAAATAGCAATAAATAGCGCCTAAATAGTGCATAATAAGAAGGGGGGTGGGTGGTGGGTGTATAACGCAAGTAGCGCAAATAAGCGTGTAGGGACCCCTTAGGGGTTTTTGGCTGAACACAAAAAATGCCAAAATAGGGCGTAGGGACGTGAGGAAGGTACACTTTCTGTGTAGGCTTAGGTACATGCGACATCTACCCTTTGTAGTTGTCATACAGGGCCGGGTCAGCGTTATTCGCAGAACTGTTATGACGGAATCGCACCACCCTGCCGGACAAAATTACGTCGACCAACAAGTCAGTAAAACTCTATGCAGCCATTTGACAGCGGCTCCACCACCAGCGCTGATCTGCTCAGCAGTGATGGGGCATGTACCATGCCCTGCATTGGCTTTCAGAGATGTTGTAGCTTCCATGACCTAAGAGATGATACGTAACGTAGGTCAACTATTATATCACTGGCATTGGTCAGAGGAGATAGGGCTTCGTAATCAGTCAGTCAGATCAGTTGTTCAAAACGCTCCTTCAAACGTTGTATTTTTAAGTCTCTTCCAGTATACAGAGTCGCTGTTTTTCCCACAGTGTTTAAATTGCTTTCAGTCGTATCTTCTAGAATATTTTCAATTTACGCTAGAAATTATGCCATCTGTTCGCAAGGTATTCCGCATTTTCCTCAGCCTCATAGCACCTCATTTTGGCTCTCAAAACTAACTTTCTACAGTGCGCTTCGCTTTAAAGTCTGGTTTGGCCTACCGGTGGGGCGGACCGCCGTGAAATTGACCATTTTGGATGAGATACTACTACGTACGGATGAGATACTACTATGTACGGATGAGATACTACTATGTACTTTTGCTATTACCAAGAGTACATAATGAGAAGAGTGTGACACTGGCCACGTTTGTGGCCTAGCAGCGCGGACATGCTGCGACCATTATCTCCTTAAAAAGGCCACAACTGCGGGGGAGTACCCCCATACACGAATAAGCGCATAGCCCTCAGCTGTGGGGGGGGACCCCCCACGAATAAGACCGGTAGGTCTCAAACGTGGGGGGGAGACCCCCCACAAATGAGGGTATACCCTCAATTGTGGGGGGGGACCCCCACGTTTGGTACTACCTACAAAATGACCCGGAGACGCCATGCGGCCACTTTTTCAAGTAAAATCTCTTTCCCAGGGGTATTTTGGGGTGCTTACCTCGAATTCGGGGTTTATTTTTGTCACTATGGACCCAGTTCACTTTTACGGCGGGTAGGACTCAGTTGGGGTCACTTTTTCAAAATGTGAAAATTTTCATATCCAAGGGTTATTTTGGCTCCTGAACATGAATGCGGAGTCCACTTCCGTCTAGAATCCTCTCGGACTCAAGTATGCCCCCCCTAGCCTCTGGGTAACGATTTTGGTTTTTTTTGCGAAAATGAAATTTTAATGTAAATGAACTAGGGGTTATTTGAGCGACTATTCGCTGGAATTGATCATTTGGGTTGCGTGGCAACGTTTCTGACACCTTTTGAGCATCGAAAATGACAATTGTCGAAACTCTGACGTTTATGATCTCCAGTGTCTATAGGTGCTTGAACTTCGGACCAGCGCCTTTTGCATTTATGTAGTACTATGGCGCATTTATGTAGTACTATGGCGTTTTAACCCTCCCGCTGAGAATTCGCCGCCAGTAAGTATGTAGATGTCAAGTCATCCCTATAAGTACCTAGTTTCCTAGTCGAAATCGGTGTGGTGGGCAGTTCACAGTGAACTTAAACTGACACTGCATCAATGCGCTATGCAGCACAAAAGTAGCAGTAGACACAACCCTAAGGTACCGTTATTTTAATAATTAATACTAATATTAAAAGTCTGTATTTAAAGTACTTTTAATATTAATATTTTTATTAATATTAAATTAAAAATAATTTGAGAATTTTATTTATATTAATATTAAATTAAAAATATTTCAGGAACTGTATTTATATTAATATTAAATTAAAAATAAATTGAGAATTTTATTTATATTAATATTAAATTAAAAATATTTTAACAATTGTATTTATATTAATAATAAATTAAAAATAAATTGGCCGTATTAATATTAAAAAGCACTTTATTTTTAATATTCTTTTTAATAACGGCTGGGCATATACAACACAAGTGTATGCCTATGCAGAAACTGACACGCTGCATTTATATTAATATTAAAAATGCATTTTATACAATTTTAATATTATTTTAAATACAGCGTAGCTCGTGTGTTCGCTTTTCAACCCGAAACTTGCCTGTGAAGTCACATTGGCATGGATATTATTATTTTTGTGTTAAGTAAGGGGCCCATTCCTGTGCCGGATTAATTGGGGGGGAGCTACCTGTAAAAGTGAAAATTTTAGGTTCTCCGATTCGCTTCAATTTTGCACACAATGTAGCCCCAGGGAAGGCGCATCGCAGATGTAACAAACTGGAAGCAATGCTTTTTGCCAATTTTTTGCTTGGGGCTTCCAAAAAATCAATTTTACTTGTAAATCATAGGTGCAAAAAACAGTTTTTGTGGTTGCAAAGCGTCCCTTCACCCGAAATTTGTCAATACTGACGATGTTGATTTTTGCATGATTCAATAGCCCAATGTCATGTCTCAAGCTCTATGATCCATTTATTTAAATTTTTGTCCATGGCCTGAGCAGTGATGCCAAATGCAAAATCACTCAAATTTAGCGTCCCACGGGTCCCATAATTCATATTTTCTAGGGATGGGATTTATAAACAGGCTTAACTGGCGTGAATGAACGAACATTTACGGTTGAATGTCGGTGACAAATTAAAATGCTAATTAGAATCTAAAACACACGTACCGCATGCGTACGATGGGTAATCCCCGTCCCCTGATTTGCGATTTGAGAAACCCTTCTCAAATTTGACTTAGGATAGTGAGACAAACCTGCCTCCTCTGCGCTAACCTCTAGTAAAATTGATCACTATACCACCATCAACAACAACCAGCAAACGCTTAGACTCGAAATTTGGTCAGCGTTTGTGTTAGAGACCCAGTTAGTTTTAGGCATCCAATTTTTGTTTAAGGTGTTCGTATTAAGAGACCGATCAAAATTTTCGCAGCCAACTTAACTTTTGAAAAAATGTCACCGTGAAAGTTTCAAACGTTGACATTTCAGTGACACCAAAAAATAGCGTGAATTTTTCTACAGGCAGGTACCAAAAATGGTATGATAACTCACCCACAAATTGAGAATCCATGGGGGTAAAACTGGCGAAAGTTTTAGTGCGATGGCACTGATTTTGACTAAGACAATAAGATAGCGATATAAAAATGACTAGAACAGGTGATATACTTAACCAATCAATTCCGAAACTAGGCATATGATGATACACATGCGTTTTTAGCAGCCAATAAAATTTTAGCGCAGGAAATGTTTTACAACCCGCAGTCCATCGAAAACGCGCATGAGTGTTCGTATTAGATGTACTCTTGGTATTAGGGAACTGTTCGTAATTGGCGCTTTCCCCTACACGTGACATAACTTCAAATTACACTCATTGGCTTATCAGATGTCATGCTTTAATTTGACTGCTCACTGATGACGCTGCAGCTCATGTGACCAATTATTTGAACCAGTAAAGTTATTTTTTTTTTTTTTTTTTTTTTTTTTTTTTTTTTTTTTTTTTTTTTTTTTTTTCTTTTTTTTTCTTTTGTTTTTTTTTCCTCTTTCTTGCTTTCCTTTCTTCTTTCTTTTTGGTGCATCGGTTGTCTTATTCGTAACTAGCCGATAGCCATAACCGGGCGGAGCCCCCTACTGCCGACGGGGTCAACTCGGTGCATAGTATGTAACAAAAATAACCCCCGAATTCGAGTTCAGCACCTCAAAATACCCCTGGGAAAGGGATTTTACCTCAAAAAATGGCGGCATGGCGTCTCCAAGTCATTTATGAGGTTGTACGAAACAGGGGGTCCCCATCACAATTGAGGGTATACGCTCACGTTTGAGACCTATGGTCTGATTTGTGGGGGGGGGGGTTCACCCCACAGTTGAGGGCTATGCCTTCATTCGTGTAGGGGGGGTACCCCCCACAGTTGTGGCCTTTTTCGGGAGATAATGGTCGCAGCATGTCCGCGGAGACCTAGCTGGGGTCCACAAGAGTGGACCACTCTTGTTATTATGGACTCATGCTATTACTAAGGCACTTACTTTTTTTATCTGTTCACTAAATCACGAGTAGTTTAACTAAGCTGTGGTTAACCACTAACGTTTATCACTACATTTTGAGCCAGATATGCAGTGCACTCACTAAACGCTAAATTTTGCACTCACTTTGAATTGGACCATTACTTACTCAAGGGGTGGGCGCGCTAACAATTTTTCATTACCGCATACCTCAAAAGTTACCGCGGTTTTTGCGGTAATTGTTACCGCGGTAACAAAACGTCTGCGGTTACCGCAACCAAAGTTAATGTGTTTGTTAACTGCAAATTTTTGTCTCAAACTTAACTTTTGAGGAATCTAAAGGCTGTTTGTGAGCCCAATTATGTGTCACCTAGTCAGTCGGCACCTTAAACGGACAAGTACAAGCTTTTATTTGCTGGAGCAATTACCGCGGTATTACCGCATTTTGCGTTAACCGCGGTTACAAAATGCTTCCCGTTACCGTAACGAAGTTTCATATTATTCGTCAACGCAATTTTTTTCAAATTTAACTTTTTGGGCCTTAGAGGCCCCTATGTAATTAGGCCTTAGAAGCTATGTAATTATATATGTGGCTAATTATGGCCCCTAGGTGGCTTGTTTGAAAAGGACAAGCATGAATCTTGATCATTTAAGATGTGGTGAACGTGAAGAAACGTAGTAGCATCCTTACAAGACAAACAGCATCAAATTGATTTAGTGGGTTTTTAAGATTTTCACCGCCTATGTATCTCTGAAAAGTACATATTAATGTGCTAATAAAAATTCGTAATGATGATGCACAGTAGCCACTAGCCACCGGTTTTGGTGGGTTTTGGTTCTGGTGAGGATTGATTTTTGTCTGTGTTGATTGAGCTATTTCAACATACCGCATTCTATCAACTTTGTATGAACAGTATACATGCAGATAATCCACAGTGTTGTATTTTCCTTTACAGTTATTAAAATAAAATGGTGACCAAATTCAACATGAAAGACAAAATCATAGTAATTTCAACTGCAGTTGACGAAGCATATCATTTTAAAACGGAAGACGCACGACACTACTTAAAATGAGAAAAACAAACAGAAACAATTAAAACATCAGTCTTGTGTAAGCTACAACAGTGATTAAGCAGTCTTTTTAACTGAAAATGACACTCATGTCCAGGATTAATGATTTAAATTAGTGTGGTAACCGCGGTAACAGGCAAGTTGCAGTAACCGCACTTACCGCGCGGTAACAGACCCATTACCACATACCGCAAAATTGCGGTTACCGCAGCAGTAACCACGGTGACCGCAGTACCGCGCCCACCCCTATTACTTAGCAGTCTACTATCAGGGGCCGGTCTCATAAACAATGAAGCGCGATTTATTAGTAACACTGATGCAACATAAAAAATGGAGTATAGCTTGGCGTTTACACAATAATTCTGCGGGAATTGTTTTTGACAGCTCAACAAAAACAATGTGTGGCATAACGTGTGGTTAAAATTTCAACGAAATTATCTATTATTATTAACAAGTTATCTAACAAAGAGGTAATATGTTCTGAAAGTTTGTAACAGAAACGTTACGTAAACGCAAAGTTATAACTCATTTTCTAGCTTACATCAGTGTTACAAATGAATCGTAACTGGTCTTTTATGAAACCGGGCCCAGAACGGACTGTATGGAAACTAGACAAAAGTGGATCAGTCTTTATTACAGTATTCAGTCTAAAGTTCACAAAAAATATTCTATTTTGAAGTGTTATCGAAAAGTAAATTTAGTTTATTGCTCAACAACACAGAGTCATGCCTATACTCTCATGTGAAGTTACTGAAGAATAGTTTTTTATGACTTTGCTATTGAAAAAACAATAAGTGGGATTCACAAAAAGTGGTCAAGTTGAAACTGCAAGTCAAGTCGTAACGCCTGATCTTGTGAAACGATTTCGGTTTATGTATCACATCGTTATATAGTTAGCCTTTAGCATTCTACATAACTTTAGCATTTACTTAACTAATTTTTTAAAACGATCTATTTGAATATGAACGCTATTCAGGTCCGAAAGGATCTAATAATACAAAGTAAGTATAGAATTATTTCCATAATCTAGAAATATTCTGGTATCTTCAAGTGGGTGATTAAAGAAGAAAAAGAAGAGTCCTAAGTGCTAGGCCCTAAGCCTGAAGCCTACCCTATGCGGAAATAAGGTAAGTCTGAAATTGTGCAAATGTCATGTCATACAACGATTACTAAAGATATTCCGATCAGCCATTTTAAGAATTCAAAATATTCCGCAAAGAACAGACAAAACAATGGCTGCTTCCTGGTTTTTACTGAACCACTCTTTTCAGAACCGTCAGCATAGCTTCGGGAGCATCGTGTGGTGCCTAAAAACATAATTTAATAAATTTATATTTCACTTTGTTTTGTATCAGGTGTTCCACGCAGGGCATTTTTCTTTTTTTCTTTTGTAGTGCAAGATGAAAGCTAAGATAGAACCAGTATTGTGATCTGCATTAGGTTAGTCTGGTGCACAATAAATGGATAATTAGTTGGAATACATTAGCGATCTTATCTCGAATCACCTTTTTTGTCACAATATTTGCAAAAATACTGTAATAACAAGCCCAATTTTCGGCAAAAACATTCGGTAAGCATTAAGTTGTAATTTTTAAGTATGTACATTCGCTAGGGGCCATCGTAAACCTGTTGGGCAGCTCGTGTCCAATTTTTAATGCATAAAACCAAAAACCAATATCAGCTTATTAGACTGCAAAACCTTCATAAAATTTCGTTTTACCGGCATGTATGTCGTTAAGATTTTATCAGTAAATTGTCCAAAACTATGCTGTAGATATGCACCTTATGGAATAACTTTTAGTACACTGTCCGTGTATTGCACGTCTACCTAAGCGAATGCTTCGAGCTTCACTGACCCAAAATGACGTGACAAATGCATCCACGCGGCATCGAATTAGTGATTTTTCCGACAACAAACAATTGCAGTTTGCACTATGTGGTTCATGCATATCATAATATGTATAAGCTCTGAACAAAGACGACAGCATCGTGTAGTGGTTAGAATGTGTTACTCTGAAACCGAAGGCTGTAGGAACGATTCCCGAGGAAAAATTTTTAGGAAATTTTTTACAAATGCCTACGAAACGACGGAAATTACAAAACCCAGTACACTTACACTGAAGCAAGCCAGCCAAGCATTTACATAATATCTAGGTAAAATGAAGTAGACGGTTGCGATTTAACGGTGGCGGACGTGTAAAACATACTCCGCACATTAGCACTTTAACGTTAGCAGCACGCTAGGATTTCAAAATCAAAATTAAAGACCTACAAAAACAACCACAAAACCGGTCAAAATTATGTAAAAGTATTTACCATATGCCCAGAATTTAGTATCCAATAGAAGGAGAATTTATCGTGGGATTTGACGAAACCTAGGTTAGCGGGTCCAGCACCATTTCCATATATGGGGAGGCGATTAGCAGAACGGAACTGGGCCAAACCGGGCCATGACAGTTTATTCACCCAGGCGAGCGTTCCTGCAAAATCATCAAACACTATTTTGATTGATTGATATATTGAATGACAAATCAATTTTGCTGCCTGAACGGACATAGCGCTGTAAATCTATGCAACATGTGACTGGCCAATCCAATAATCAGCGCGTAGATTCCCTGCGTAACACACTTTAGTGTTATAATCGCTGATGCGTTGATAAGCATTAAGATAGGGATAAAAGCTTAATAACTCATTATTTATTCATAGTCTGCTAGAAAAAACAGTAAAAAAGGTTTGCAAACACCTCTAGGGATATTTTGGCAAACTTTCAGCGAAATTGATTGAGAAACTTTTGAGATATAAACTTTTCCGGATTTCTTCAAAGTTTCTCAATCAATTTCGCTGAAAGTTTGCCAAAATATCCCCAAAGGTATTTGCAAACCTTTTTTAATGTTTTTACAAGCAGACTATGAATAAATAATGAGTTATTAACCTTTATCCCTATCCCGTTTTATGAATGGAGCACGTGCACAGGCGTCTGCCGATCAGAGAATAGAAGCTCGCTTCTTATTGGCCAGTCACATGTTGCATAGAATGTCAACATGTAGCCTGAAAACGACCAGCGCATCTGCCTGTGCTATAACACAGGCAGGCTGGAGAGTGTCTCACTCTTCTTCTATATAGAGTGAATGTACTCTTGGAATTATGCTCACTTTTTGAATAGACTAGAATGTTAGGTAAAAAGTAAACTAAACGCATATTTTTACCTCTACTTTTACCTAAGATATAAAGTAAAAAGTCAAAAGTATGTTCAGTATGAGACTGAGTTTTTATTAAGACCATTAAGTAAAAAGTAAAAAGCACTAATATTTGTTATGTATAAATAACTTGTTTTTCAGTTAATTGCAAAGTAAATTTATTACAAACCCGGTGTGTCACAAATGAGATCCAACTGTCCATTGTAAACGGTTACGGTCAGGTTGCTGTTCATCAATAAATTGTCCACTAAAAGAATAGTTAAACTTTTTACTTTTTTTTAGTTACACCATGTTTTAACATTTTGTATTATTTTTCGCTTCGTTTTCGAATAAAAATTAATGGTGTTGTGGTGGATCTCAAGTAACTTTGAAAAATCGACGATCGAATTAAAAGAAAAGTATAAACAGACTTTAAAGACAAATACTTTTAGATAAACAAGTATACAGTGTGTACAGTATGTTTGCAATATGCATACTGTGTACACAAATGTAGATAGTGAATTAAAGAGCTAAAGACTGATCAAAAAAATTTTAACACTTGAAAAATCGCGGGTGCCCGATTTTATCGTTTATTAGACTCGTTACTCTTTATGATTAATAGCAATTTGTTATTTTTATAATGAAACCACATATTTTGTTTTGTTCCACTGTTTAATATTTTCTTGGTCAGACTTTTAGTGATATCTGCAACTCAGCCTATTTCAAAGAAGAGTTAACCTACCAATATCCACAACTGGTACCATGAAGTCTCCAGCTTGTTTCATAAACACTTCACCCGCCTGAGCTAAAACAAAACAAAGCAATTTAAGCCGTATTAGATTTAGCGGAATAAATTTAAATTCGCAGTGGATTAGATTTGTTATGGCGCTGAATATTTGGCAACAACTGCCTGCGCCACAAACTGCTAAATTTCAGGAAGCTTCTTTATTAATGTGCTTGCTTTATATTCATCACTTTTAGGTATGCACCAACTATTTTTGGGCATACAAAATAATATGAAAGTTACTCAATCACGACAAGATTTACTGGTTTTATGATTCTGAATTAATCTAAACTGCTTTCAGTACAATAACATCATAAAATTATAAAATCCATACATATTTCATTTACGCCCTGTCCTTGACTTACAGGTTTACAATAATTGTAACAATTGTAAGTGCAAAATCAGAAAACTCGTGAAAGGCCGCAACAGTTGGCATTCTAGAGCCAGTTTAGACTCCTGATTCAAAAGCAATGTGTAGACGCAGTCTAACCTCCGAAAGTCACATTTTCCGGAATAATTCCCAGTTTTTGTTTGATTTTTCCGTTCATCAGTGTGTTCAGATCAGTGGAGGTTTGGTCGTAGAGCATCACTCGCTCCAAAAATTCTAGACAAAAAAAGAAGTTAACATTAAAGTCAGATAAAAAATTACAGCCAAAATTAGGTAAACATAACTGTATTTTGTCATTAGGTAGCTGCATTTTGAGAAACAAGCACTTTTTCGCCAACTGATCTAGTCATTTTTTGCCGACTTGACCTCATCTTTTTTTATTCAAAAAATTACAGGTCGTTCTCCATGGAACAAAACGACGAAACAACAATAACTTTGCGTGTGAAAGTTAAAAGTTTAGGAAAACTTCATTGCACCAACTTCTATTTCTAGCCGTTTTCCAATTAAGCATAGACCAGGGATCTTCACCACTGTGTTTCAGAACATTGTACCAGCTGACTCCGTCGGTTGCCTAAATCAGTGGAATGCATAAAGGCAGTCTTAGCTTAGTCTCGCTGAACGCTTTAGTATATGAACTCATGAGTTTGAACTAAAAAATTTAATTCATAATGTTCTGTTTTTTCAGCCAGAACATCTGAAACCTGTCTCACTCGTTTCATTTCATAGTTATCCTTGAAGGAAGAAAGAAAAAAGGACAATTTTCGTACAGTTATGGTGAGGCGTTCGCATTGACAGTATCGTTTGGTCTATTTTTTCAGGCAAATTCGACTTGTCCCAATAGCTTTCTTTGTGCGAAAAGTGGCTGGCTACCTAATTTGTTTAAGTATGTACATGTAGTTGCTTAGTAGTACTGCTTAAGGACAAAAAAATAGAAAAAACAAGGACAGCGACAATTAAGCCAGGTTGATGATTGATCCTTCGGAAACAGGGGAAGGGACATGGACAAATAGTGATCAGTTGCTCTAAAAATTACCCTAAAAGTGGACTTGGCTATTTTTCTTACGCAGTACGGAGTAACCTAGACTCAACAATGTTCATTTAAAAAATTATCACATTTGGCTATGTAGTTTTCTTGGTACTGCTTAAGGACAAACCAATAGGTACAAGGACAATGACAAGTACATATGAACCGGGCTATAGCCAGATTTAATTTGGTCCTGCATGCTAGCTTACGGTTCCAATTTGCACTTCCAGCAAACTCCAGCAAGCCTCAGCCGCAGACCAATTGCCAGCGCGCACCAAAGCTTGGCAGTGATCAGAGGTTTTGCTCAGACTGCGAAGTTGGCTTTGATCGATCCAAGACTGAAAACAGTAGTGCACAAGCATGGGCACGGTTAATATAATCATTAACCGGTTAACCGATATTTCGGTAAATGCACTAGCCGATTAACCGACGGTTAGCCGATAACCATTAAAATTTAACTACCGTAAACTTAATGGTTATTGGTTAAGCGATGGCAATTTATTACGTCAAGCTTAGTACGACTAAACTGATGACAATAAGACATGACTGAAACGTGGTCGCTCTGTGTGGTGAAACTGAAACTGGTTAAAATTAAACGCTAAATCCTTTCGAAACGGTTAACCAATTAACCGATTTTTTTGGTCAACCGGTTAACCGATCAGTTTTGGTATACGGTTTGGTTAAATTTATTAACCGGTTAACCGAAAATTTTTCCGTCGCTTAACCGATAACCGTGCCCATGCCTAGTAGTGAAAGTTTGAAATGTGACAAATAGTTTTATGTAAAAATTAATAAGACGGCACATAAAGGCATGTCAGACTCTGAAAATTTGCTGGTTTGGTCGGTGTACTTTGTTTTGTTCCAGTAAAGTTTGATTAAACTTCAGTTGAGCTAAACCAATTTACGTTAGAAACCTTTCATTGTATGTGAATTTTCACAAAGCGTTTCACATACAGTAGGGTTCTTAAGAGGTCACATAGTTAGAAATTGATAAACGGGTGAAAACTGTTATGATATTTAACGCATAATTTGATACTTCTTTTATGGTTTGCATATATACGTCACAGATTGAAGTGTTTTTATTTTTTTACCTTTTTAGTTAGGCTTAGAGCATATTCAGGTTCGAAGCAAGGCTGCGACATGAAAAATATTAACTATAATATTTTATATAACTCACAGTCTGGTATAAATATGGTGCCCAAGTGTCCACATAGTCAATGGGTGAAATCCAGCTGTCGCCCAGGGCAAGGCCTTTGAAATTCACCTGGATTTCTCCCTTTTGAATCGCCTAAAAAAACATCCAATCACTACGTTTCAGTGCCTAGTGAACACAAACAAAACCACGACAAAGATTTAAGAGTACAAATTAAGATATAAAAAGTATTAAAAAGTTCCACACCATGTGTTTTTTAGTTTTCTTAGCCGAAATTTTACGAATAGCATTTTAAAGCATGAATTTTGAACCGTTTAGGGCTTATGGCTAGCTCATATTTGTCCACGACCGTGTCCATAAGTCAGTCAGTCCAGCTTAAAAACAAAAAATTACCCATAAGCGAGATCTGCAAAGGTTGATAAAACTTTTAGCTCACGGACAAACGGATACGTTTACGGACAAGAATGAAAAAGGCTTGCCACAAACTAAGTATATGTACAAGTAGTACTCTAAAGTCCAAATGACGTCCAGAAAGTTTTTTAACTACTGTGTACTATGTAATATATTATACTATACTAGATACATTCATAGGAAGAACGTAGCTAAAGCAGCAAACTAAATTAATTGTTAAACTAATTAATTAAATAAAAGCTACCTTCCACAAAGTCCAGCTGAACACGGCAGTCATTTTACCGCCGTATGACTCCGAAAATATGTACAACCGTCTGGTCTGTAAAAAACAGTTGTAATTTGGTTTAGTGCATAGGATGCACGCTTCGCGCAGTCGTGCTCCTGCACTCGAAGTTTCACAGAAACATGCGTATAAATCACTTATAGCACGCCAACCAGTGCCATAATCCATACTTAAAATACATATATATGTACTTAAACTGCATTATCTTTCTTTATACTATTTAAATTAAGGTGGTTTAAGTCTTATATCCGGCACTTGCCAGCACTTTTCTAAAATGCGGTACCATCATTTCCGAACAGTGCCGGATATTGTATAAAGGCCCTGCGGGAATGAACAAGCTTCGAGAGTTGATTCATTCCCGCAGGGCCATAATACCATATCAGTGATATTCCTGCAGGGCCATAATACCATATTAAGAAAAGTGCCGGATATAGGACTTGGCTGATGGTTTTTCTATTCGATTTTTGCAGGAGTCTGTTTTCTATCAATGTGTTACGCATCTACACTGCTGTGAAGCGGGCCAAATAAAACCAAATTACACATAAACTTAATTACCTAATGAAACTAAATTATTTAAATTTATTGCTGGCCAGATTTTGCATTTTTTGCTTTTAAACTCATTTTTGGCAAAACTTTTAGCGGTTTTTCCGATTTTTAACTAATTTTCGGGGCACTTTTGCGGCCGTCGAAAGGGGATGACGGGGTAAGGGGAACGATCAACTTAAAAGGGCGGCGCAGATACCCCTCCTACCCTTGTGTTTATGCTCGGGACTCGTACCTTATACTCAGGATGAGCCTCTAGAAACTGTTTCAAGAACTCTAACAAATCTGACGCGATTTCGTTGACATTGTGAGTGAATTTGTCGTCACTGTCCACGTAGCTAAATCCAGTGCCCACAGGATTATCCACAAACAAAATGTCGGCTAATTGGAGCTAAAACAATGGATTAAAAAGATTAAGGTCGTTAGAAATTATGAAAGCAATATTCATTGATAAAAAGCAATGTTTCTTCCGAATATCTGAAACGGGTGAAACAGGTTACATGGATTTGATATTTTTTTACGTAAACCACAGGGAACCAAAAGTGTTCTTTTCCTACTTGAAATTGACTTGGAAAAAAACATCTTCCAAGGGTCTCATATTTAGTCAGGGAATCGATTCATAAATTACAGAGCTTAATACCTGTCACCTGAGTTGGCCGGAAAAGTTGGTTGAGTCACCCGAGTTAATGGAAAATGTTGGTACCTAACTTGTAATAAAAATAATTAAAAAAACATTACAAATCACAACAGATACTTAACATTATTACAGCTGTTGGACTTAATTTGCTGAAGCTGGAACATTTATAATTTTTTTGTGCCCTGCCCTTGCTCCTTACAAAGCACTTTGAGCAAACACACCCAAGTGTGGGGTCGGGTTTTCAAATCAGTATCCAGCGGTCCGATTTCTTCGAAGTTTCCAAAACCCGTACCGGATGAACCAGGTCCCCCCTGAAAGTATTAATAAAAAATACATTTACAGTGAGGCTCAAAATTAGCTTAATATGACTCAGGAGTCAGCGTCACTCATTTTATTTTGCAGTCAGTGACTGCAGTCAAACTATTGACATCACCAGCCCGGTTCCGGTTCCGATTCCGGTAGTTTTGATTTTCATCAATTCAAAATTCAAATCAAAATTGCTTTGGCGACACTACCACCTTAGGTCCAGTTCATACTTGTCATTAAACGTTTACATGTTTATTCACAAACCGCGTTTAGTTTAACCCCAGTCTCAGGCAAAAACGTGATCACGAAATACAGATGGACTTTTTTATTACGATGTTCCCTTTTATTCGAAAAGAACGCAATATTCCATATTAAAGCTAGGTATACACCTTTTGAGAATCGCAGCCATTGTGCTGGCATCCGGAAATTTATTCGGCCGCCGACAGCCGACAAAGAAGTAGTTGAAGTAGCTTTTTGACACAATACCACAGATGTACATGATATGAAGGTGTCTAGCTTCCTTCCAAGATTTGAGATTTTGAGACAAGCCCACCTCAGATTTCACCCATCGGGACATGCCCCCTTACCCTCTTTAATGTAAAAAAGGTGGCAATCCGAACTTGCCCAAGATGGCTGTAAAATGCTTCAAAAAGCAAAAAAAATATCAAAAAACATTGAAATTTTGCAAAAAAATTTCCAAATTTAGGCGAAAATTGGCTTTTATGCTTCGTTGTGAGTTTAAATCCATTAAACGTCGTGACAAGCCCCCCCCCAAAAAAAAAATTAAAAAAAGCTGGAACAAGCTCCCCCCTCCCAGACTGAGACCCCGTGTACAAGTATGCACAGTGCTGTATACAAGCAAGAGTCCAAAGTCCAAACCTGAAACCAAATGAGCCAAGGTCTGTTTTCGTCAGCTGCTTTCTGGAAGTACAACCACCAGAGCATATGGGCCCCCGGTCGAACGTCAAGATAGGCCCAATCCTCGCAGTAGTCCACCGTTTTGCTGGGGCAGCATGTTTTCACTGAGGAACCTAAAATACAATGATAGTTGGTAGTCACAAGCTAATGACTGGGGGCCCCCCTTTACCGGATTAAACGGACTGGACTTATTTTAATATGCAGTTTGGAGATGCAAATATAGGCCCAAGTGTATATAACTTAAGTTTAAGCCAGTAGCTTGATCATATTTATAATAATTTATAAAAAAGTAAAACTTACAAACTTTTGATTCTTGGCCAAAAGTCACCGAAAGTCCCAAAAATAGTCCAATTAGCTGAAAATAGGCCATAGTAGAAACTAAAACAGTTTGTAACAAAGGGCAATTTTTAGACTGTGTTACTGCTACAAAACTTGTCCAGAGAATGTTATCTATTTGTTGTAAGTAAACTAATAAAATGTGCGACTTTGATTGGCTAAGTCAATAAACAGTGTATTGGAAAGCCATAAATCAAGAAGTACTTGAAAATTTTGGTTTTAACCATTGTCCTTTCGACCTGGATTTTTTCCATTATTCAAAAGCATAGTTGAAGAATAAGATGCGCAATTTTCCTCAGGGGCCGCGTATATACGATATTTAGAATCTGTTTCTCCTATGCATGTAGTTTCCGGTAGGTCAAATTTCTAGTGTTAAACACTATATAGAAAGGTAGGTATTTACCTTGCCTGCTTTCGTTGAGTTCGTGTCGCATGGATTCAATAAAACTGACAGATAGGGAATGGATTTGATTCACTAAACATAGGACTCCGAAACAGTAGCCTAGTTCATCTAGTTAAACCAACCGACGTCGGTCAGAATAAATAACAACCAAACCAATGACAGTATCAGCCAGTTAGTCAAGTGCAATCATTCTCGCTTGAAGATCGAGTTGTCCCCGGTTCGAGCCCGGGCCGAGACGACTTTTTATTTTTACAGGTTGGCTTTCTTTGCACAAATTCATTATTTAGTTTAAAATTGAGTAAGCGATTTATTAAATTTAATTTAATCTAAAAATTTTAAATTTATTTCCGCTAGCCTACTTTTAATGTTTTGGATCAAAATATTTAAAATTTCGATTATTCAATAAATACTGTTCCAGTTTTTGGTTTTCTTTAGCAGTTATCGACAGTCTTTGAATCTAAATTTTCAATTAGCTGAAAGTGCTAAAAACTACCAGTAGGTCAGGTTTTGGAGCATCGCAGCAGTAAATGTTTGCAGAAATCGGGATTTGGAAATCATTTGTTTACAAATAATGGCTGCGCTTAATATTTCATCCGGAATATTGACACTCAAGCCATCTATAAAGTATTGTCATTTATTTGGCGATAACATTTATCTAAAAATAAAAAAAAACTGTAAATTGCCACGTAGTGAGATTTCATTCATCAACTGCGTCGGCGGGTGGTAAGCATAGTAGCTGTGCGTAGAAATGACTTTGAGACTTCGAAGTGTCTTTTTCGACCCAGCATCGATCTTAAGGATTACATAAACTTTGAGGCACCATTGTTGCGACTGGTTTTTCGTTATCTAAATGCCAACGCCTGTTTGACAACAGTAAAGACAAAATTTTCAGCAAGCACGTATTGCGAGTAGAGTTAAATTTATTTTAGATAGATTTGGGTGTGACCTGCTTGAAGTGCTGAGGATATTATCCGAATATAAAACGCGGCACTAAAAATATTAATGACAAAATTTTTAATCAAACATGACCACTCTTCCGTTATTCACAGTTTTAGCCGCCAATGTAACTAATGGTGCAAAGTTGCCTCTAGAAAAAATAAATCGGCAGCAATGTCACTAAGCGTAGTGATGTCCATAGCCGTACCTTATTGTCATAACAATGACAATGTCATTGTTGGCGATAAGATTTTAGTCCGACGTATCCTGGTTTCGACGCAACAATAAACAATTTACGAAACATTTTTGCATCAGGTTTACTAACAACACTGTTGTGAAGTGAACTTTTCTGGCGCTAGTTGCATACATAGATGTATGACGCGACAGACACACGCTCACAAAAATGCTGTTGCAGAATCGCCTTTCGCAGAATACGTATATAGGTGAACGATCACAAAGTGTGTGTTTTCAGGACCTGGCAGCAGTTTACATTAGAACTGCATGCAATCATAGAAATCGATTGCACTATAGTATATACGCGGCGGCTGAGGCCGCCGCCTAAAAACAGTTGACATATTATATGCAAAAAAGAAGTGTGGGTGTAGAAAAAGTGTGAAAGGCGCCGCCCCCCTTTCCCCTTTTTTCTGTGAAGGTCACAAAAAAGGAGAAATTAAATGATTCCAGCTGTATCTTATTTTTAGGAGTAAACAGATACGTTTTCCAATTTGGTTAATAGCGCGGCTCAACTTACACAATTTAACAATCTACAGAGACTTGCCAATACATACTTTGCCTTAACTTTTAAACCGTTCAGAAGCAATATGACCTATTTTAGTAATATTATTCATTTTAGTACATGTATGATTCAATTTGGTATTAATTCCATAAATTTGATTGGGTTAGCTTACTAGATATGTATTATGTATTTATCATTCTATATGATAGTAGCATTTTTATTCCTAATAGTGTAGGAACTACTGTTTTGAAATTAAGTCTTTGCAGCGTTAAGGTGATTCCTGGATGTTGGTCAGCGTATATGATTAACGTGTAAAGTCAGCTTGGTAAGCATTTGCTCTTTTTTTCGCAGAAAAATATTTCGCAATTTTGCAGTTAATAATGGTAAACATCACATTATCTATGCTCATTCAAGTATTCTTATAATTGGCCAACAGGGCTTCGTGAAACAGTTCGTCTTCAATCACTACTTTGGTCATGATTGCGTAATAAGTTTAAGCAAAAAAATCAAACGGCTAATCTGCTGCTTTCTTTTAAGGTGGTACTTGCTATGTAAAATTTGCGCCCACAGAACTCAAGTTACACATGAGGCTTGAGCATGAATTTTTGGCGCAGTACTGTAAAGATCCAAATCCCCAGGCATATCTCTCACTTTTTCGAAATTTAACCTGTGGACATATTTAGAGGGTTTTAATTACAAGAAAATATCTGAAATTTTCGGTGCATTTGCTTTTCAGCTTTTCATTTTCATTTGCTTTGCATTTTATCTCAGTAAATTGACTACTTATTAAATACGTGGGAAACATGCCTGGGGATTTTTAACATTTCAAAAACTTTACCAACTTTCAGCCCCACCCCAACAAGTAATCTTATGATTCAGAGCTGTGGCGCAAACTTTTTGTAAAAAATCCTAATGTTTTGGACAGGACCTTCCTTTAGCGGAAACAAACTTGTACTGGAAACAAAATTAAAGGCTAGTGTTTAATGCGCGGCATACATATATTTAGGTCAGATATTGTTCTACTTAATGCAAAAGACCGCTTGAACTTTGAATTTGTAAACGCTGAGCTATGGCTTTCCAAACAACATAAAAACGCAATTACCCCCTCAAACCATCTTGTGAGCAATAGAACTGGGCCCAATTTTTCGAAAAAAAAAGTTCTCCGTTCCTAATTTCTCAGTTTAGAAGTTCTCCGTTTAATACACGGAAAATATTTAAACGGAGAACTTGAACGCAGGGTTTATAAAAACGGAGAACTTAAACGGAGAACTTTTGTTTCGAAAAATTGGGCCCTGGGCGTGGCCGGATTTACTTCTACAGTTTTTTTAGCATAGCTGGTCCAAGCAGATGTACCTATGGGTTCGCGCGACCGAAGTAGTATAGGCATAGGTTAATGAAGCCAAAAGAACCAGATATTTTTGTAAGTAACAAACGTAGACGGCGCTGCAACTTCTGCTACATAGCAACAAGGTTGACAGTGAACAGTGAAAGTGGTGAATGAAAAAAACAATCATTGTCTTTGTGGGTCATAAAGTAGCGAGGTTATTTTGTAACAAATCAAATTATTTTAATTCTATCGACAGTTTACGGAGGGAAAGGATATTAACAAGAACTATGCAAACAAAAAAATACGCAGCAAAAATGCTATTGCGCAGAGACATGAAAGTGGAAAAAGAAATATTAAGGTGTTCCTTCTCGTTTGAACGTTGCGACTTCTTCGTGATATGGCATTAGCTTGGTGTTTTAATTTTTTTCGGATGAACTGTGACCTTCGACAGGGGTTACAGTCAAGTATATTTTTTCCGCATCTATTTCTACAACTCAATGAGGACCATGCTGAAAATTAAAAAGGTTGCGGCTAGAGCCAATGGTGATAGTTGGACTGAAAGCCAACACTTTGGGTCAATTCCTAAAATGGATTAAACGGATTAGATTAAAATTTGTTTGCCTAATAACTTATCTCAATGTTGAGGGTGACGTGAAAAATTTTGTGCGCACGCGGGAGGTGCTACAAATAGTTACTATGTAGCAAATTTCATTTAAATGCATCAACTATGTCATGTGCTAATAGCAAAACAAATTTTAATCTAATCCGTTTAATCCATTTTAGAAATTGTCCTTTTGTCTCCAATTTTGTACTCAGTCATTTTGGTTTTTCGATCACACTTGAACTTCATGTCAACTTTTGCTTTAGGCATATTTTTTATTGCAGCTATTATGTAATCTTTAGCCATTAAGTTGCTAAGGTAATGGTCGGTAATTTTGTCAAAAGCCTACTTAAGCAGCTCAAATATTTTTTTGCCATTTGTTTTACTAACTGACCAACGCAGGATTCTAAATCACCATGCAAATTTCTAGCCTTTTTTATCGGACCAACCATACCTTATAGCTTTAGCTTCAAAAAATCTCAAGTAGGTGGCCAATTTTGAAATGGAAGGGATCCCGGCATCGTATGAAACTACTGAAACAGTTATTTGTAATGCTACCGTTCTGTCTTGGTTCCTTGTCCATTTTAGTAGCATTTATTTGTTCATTAAGAGCAGCATTGGTTTGCGTAAGGTGGCGCAAAAAAATCTCAAAAAAAACACATTTCGATAATTTAATTTTCTTACTTTTGTTTTTTTCTGCTCACGTCCGGTTTATTCATGGCACAAAAACGGTCCAAAAACGCAAAATTAAAATTTTCAAAATTTTTTAAGTTTGAGTTATGTTGGTTGATTTATTTAGTTTACAAGCATATTATCCTAACAAGTACATATTAAGGTACTTTGACATCAAAATAAAACCGTGCATGCCAACGCTTTTACATTAATAATAAAATTGTTAGTTAATTTTTAATATCATTTGACTAGAAACGTTTTAGTTGATGATCCTTGTCAGATTTTGATAATTTTTGGCCCGTTTTCTAAAAGCAAAATAGATATATTTACCCAAATTTACCAGCAAAAAATTATTTTTTTGAATTAAAAACGTAAACAATTTTTTGTTCGGCATAATGAGATTCAATATTAGATAAGTATTGCGTTGAATAAATTTGACGAAGCTTACAATAATTTGAACACGTAACAATGAAGTCAATTTAGTGTTGATCGCATAGTATTTGAAACTCTTTCTTCTCGAGGAACTCAATGTGTCGATCTTCTGTCCCGCCCACCTCTTTCAATTTCCAAATCGTGTGATCTTAATCTTAGTTTATTGATCGCCTTTAGATATTTTAGATTTTTAACAACAGTAAAATAATATTCAAGTTGAAAATCGTTTTTAAATTTGTTGTACAAATTCGAACTGGACAAGTTTAGACTTTCTGAGTAACGTTTAAGAACATATGTATTAGTTATCATCCATTTAGCATCATTGATGAAATTAACAGAATCATCTACTCGTTGCAGTTTCCATACGTTTGATAAACCTAAGCTGGTCAAAACATTAGTTATCGAGAACACCCAGTTTGGGTTTATTTTAGGTTTATTTAGGTTTACGCAGCAGTCTTTAGCACTGAGAATAGTATGCATGTTTTTTACGCGGCCCCCTCAGGGGCCGCGTATATACTATATTCAGAATCTCAGGTTTCTATGTTAAATCGGGTAGGTCGAATTTCCAGTGGTAAATGACACTGGAAGGGCAGGTAGGTCGATCTTGCGCTTTAGTTTCGGAAGGATCACAGACGCTGTTCTAAAACTATCGAAGAAAGACAAAATTTACAGCCTGAGTGGAATGGAACCACTAACCTTTCGTTTCCCAGTCCGTTGCTCTACCACCTGAGCTAATCGAACTGACAGTTACAAAATCGCCGAAAACTATCCAACTCACGACACCTAGCAAGGTATGCAGTGCGCCAGTTGAAAATTACAGGTAAAATTGACATGTCAGAGCTTCAATATGGATTTGTGGCTCCAGTAATACAACCCTTGCCTCACAACATTCATACAGTCAGTTTCAAATGAAAATGCCTCTTGGCGTCCGAATTCCGACGCCAGACGCGTCGGATGACATCACCCGACGCGTCTGATGACATCATCCGACGCGTCGGAAATTTTGGCGTCGGCCGACGTGTCGGAGGCATTTTCATTTGAAATGGACTGTATTTTGCTAAAGATATTTTTTATTGGTCATTTAGTGCGACATCAAAACGTACATTAATCACAGTTAACAGAGTGTTGTCATGGTCTTATTGTGTAGAGGTTAACACTCTGGACTCTCAATCCAGTGATCCGAGTTCAAAACTCGGTAAGGCTTAATTTTTTTTAATAATCAATTATGCTATTTAGAATTAGAATGTGTAATTTTTGAATAATCAATTATGCTATTTAGAATGTTTAATCAACTGGGTTTAAATTTTTTTTATAATTTACCAGTAAAGCTTTGGAGCTACTCAGCCCTAAATGTGTTCGGAAATTGGAGTTGAACAATCATTTTATTTACAAATAATGGCCGCGTTTTATATTTCCTCTGGAATATTGACACTCAATCCTCACAATAACAACTTCTGACTCAGCAGACAAGCTTGTTAAGTCTAACTCAAGACATTCTAGTATTTTACACCAGTACCTTAGGAATGCGATTATTCGCTGGCAATCAAAGGAAAACGTCCAGTTTCTCTATATACAGCTACTGTTGGAGTAGTAGATTTAACAGAGATAATCCGTCTTAGAATTGTAATGTGATTTTTTCTAATCTATCCGATGTATTGTGAGTGATCCGGTTAAATGCTGAATTTCACGTCAAGTATCCCAAGTTTCACAACCATAATTAATAGTTTGAACTACAAGTGTGTCAAAAAGCTGTAATTTTGCAGCTGTAGACAAATCTTGAAACTTTGACAGTAAATATTGCAAATAAAATTTTGCATTTGTGGTAATGTCAAAACGATTTTGAATTCTAGACTCAGAGCAAACTCCTTTAGTTATGCACACGAATCGACTTCTAAAGTTTACTTGAAAAGCAATAGGTCAGATTTGTTCCCGAAGAAATTTTTCTTAAAAAATCCAACTAGCCACATTGATTACCCTACCCTATTTTCAGTTACAGAAACGCTTTTAAGTCCAATAGCTTTTAAATCTTGTTCTATAGCTTTTTTCGCAGCTTTGGCACCAATATATATCTGTGACTATAAAACTTCGTTTCTTCAATTTTTAAGAAAAGTGAGGGAAAAAGCACTGTTTGCTAACCAAATGAATGGTTTTAAAAAACAGTCAAAAGCACAAACGGTGCCGTAATCTCAACCTTTGCTTGTTGTTGTGCTGTTAGCTGTCCATTGGAAAAAGTGTCATACGCTTTACATTATACTCTTTGCGCTAATTGTAACTGATGCACCTAACTTTAATTGAAACTTAATCGGTTACCGGTTCAATTAAAGAAGGTAAGTCCTATTGGTTAAATTCACAGTGTTAACGTCTATAACTTTTGTATAACTAAATATACTAGATATTCTTGGTCTCAAATAGACTATCAAATATTTTTGCGTCAATGAGCATGACTTTTACAAACATTTTCCCAATTTGTGAATATTAAATTAGGAAATATATACATTTTGTAGGCATAAAGTTACAGCTCCAACTATGAAAAATTGTAAATAGGTATGCATTTATTTGCATTGTATCTAATTCATCCTCAAAACGTGCATTATTCTATGTCAATTTACAATTATACCAGTATTAATAAAGTTACGCAGTACTGTGAAAAAGTTATCTTTGTTGCTAAAATTTAGTCAGTGGCAAGCTTCAGGTTTTAAGTAAATTATTAAGTATAAGTTAAGGGGGTGGTGGTGGTGTTGTTTTTGTGGGTGTTTGTTTGGTTTTTTTTGGGGGGTTTGTTTGGGGGGGGGGTTTTGGTTGGGGGGGAGTTGACGAAGCACTCCTTAAGTAAAACCTAAGCTAAAGCACTTGTTTACACAACGCTCATTGTCGAACCAATTGTACTCTGGCGCAGCGGAAAAACAGCTTAGGGCTTTATCCAAAATTGGATTTAACGGATTAGATTTAATTCTGCCAATAACACAGCACAAAATTGAAATAGCCGACTGGAATTTCGCCCTATATGGTTTACATTATCTTGGTGAGTGCCAAGTTTCTATAAATTAACTGACGCTGCGTTATTGACGAACTAAGGTTAAATCTAATCCAATAAATTCAATTTTGGTAAAGACTCCTACATAACTTTCATTCTTTGCAGTTAACCCTGTGATGCGCACTGTGAACCTCAGGTACCCCACGTGGTGGATGCCCAGTCTGGGGCTATAAAACTTGGCCAGCTTATTCTAGTCAATTGATCTTCTTACTGTTTTTTTCCGAAATAGTAAATCTTTGCATTTAGTCGCCTTATTTTAGTCCGGCTGCCACACAACAAAACCTATGCTTGATTAAGCAGTGTGAAAAATTGATTTTTTTTCATCGCAAAAGTAGCCTCATTATGATATGTGATCGCAACTCTGGCAGTCAAGTTTTTGTGCATCAAATACAGCAGATATTGTAGTTTATTTTTAGCAGTCAACTATGATAGGCGGTTGCTGTGTAAATACTCTAGGGTGAGGTACATATTATGCCTGAGCGATGGCGCCAATTTTGCACAAACTTTCAACTTTGAGTGCTTATAACTAAAAAACGGTGGGTCCTAGACCCTTAATCAACGCATGATGTTTTGTTCACCATTAAATTCTCTATCGAATGGTGGTTTTGCGAGCTCTCTACGACGCACATAGCTCGAGCAATGGCGAAAAAACTAGAAGGTGTCAAAGTCTGGCTGCCTAGAGAGAGACCCTCTGGGCGTCAAAGGGTTAAGGACTACTTTTTAATGGGGGATTCAAGAGGTTCAGGAGGCTACTTGAATAACTGAAATTTTTAGGTTCTCCGATTTGCTTCAAAGTTGCACAGACTATGGCTTGTCATTTATCCGTCACTACAGATCGATCTTGCGTCCACATGGACAGCTTTGAGCCAGGACAGTCAAACATACAAACCTACATACATGCCTGTAACTGATTCTGTGAAACATTACGCCGACTAGTTTCAGAGTGCTGTTGTTGAAACAGTGTTGCTCTGATGCTATATTATGCGGTAAAAAAGGGTTTGCCTCTCTGGTTACTTTTCTCAAAGGATAAAACTACACTACAGTTGTTCAAGATTGAAACTGTAATATATTTTTCGCTTTTTTTAGACTACAAGTTTGTCACAAGTTTCTGGCAATCTCAATGGACACCAACGACAGTGAAGTGACGCAAACTTGTGAAAAGTTTGGAGAAATAAGCGCTCACCAACTTTGCGTTGATGCAGTACTGCAATGTTTTGATACCCTTGAAACTTATAAGCTGACTGAAGTCGTAGTCGATTTTATTTGCACGATTTTCGGGGTAATTGGCTTTATATTTGTTCTATTGGTGTTGAAAGGCCCAACGTTTTCTGCTGTGGCGTTTATATACCATCGTGTTATAGCCGTAACCGAGATAGTACACCTGACCCTACTTATTATAGTGATTTTGGCGCGAAATAGAATGGACATGAAGTCTAGTTATGTGCTAACTTTTATCGGGCAAAAAGTAGGGTTCCATTTGACCAACTCATTAGCTGGGATTTGCGATAACTGCGCCCTTATGCTGTGTGTAGAACGATTTGTCGCTTTATGGTACCCTAACAAATTCGCACGAATCAATACGCCCAAATTTGCCAGATATGCAATCGTTACTTTTGTTTTGCTGAATTTCACTGCCTGGATTCCAAGAATTTTCGAAAAACACATCCATTTCGACCTGAGCAAAAATACATATACTTTAGTTGATGCAAATCCTGAAATAACACCCGCTTTAAATTATACCAAACGCATAATCGATTATTTGATTATCGCTCAAGGAATCGTCATTTCGGCGCTTACAGTAGCGATTATTTTCGGTTTTTATCGCAAAAACAAAATCGCGGCTAATTTGACAATGCCATTTGCGAAATGGAAAGAAGATAAACTGCTGTGTATTTTACAGGTGAGAAGAAAAGTCTTAATATGTAGTTTTGTTGCTGGATTGCTAAGCTAAGCCTATATTAGTAAAGATAGTCGGATATGGTAAATACAAATAAAGGCAATATAATGTGAAGTGTGCACACCGTTTTTGTGCACCAAACACAAAACTGAAGTCTGACCGAAAATTGCTGGACCCTGAAACAAAGTCATACGCGTGATTTCATTACGAAAAGAACAAATTCAAGTTATCAATTTATAGAGTACAGCAAGTCATCGTAAACATCACGCCACTTATTTTGTCTCCGGGTTGAACTGTTTTTAGTCAGGCCTTAGACTCAAGTCTGCGCCACTTTCTTATTCAGTGGCGTGACTTTTGCGACTACTTGCTGTACTCTTGATAGTCAAAATCTATTCTTTTAGTAACGAAATCACATGTTTCATTTTCTCAAGTGGTGGAACTATTTTTTGTCAGACTTTTTCAACTGAACCCTAACCATATTTATAATGTTTGGGCCTACAGTTAATATCCAAACTGCTTTGCTTTTACAGGTTGTTTCTTCTGTGCCTATAACCATCAACTTTATTATCTTCGCTCTGCGAAACCAAATTGCACCCGTGGCGTACTGTCATTTCGAACGATCAATCAGTTTAGACTCAGTCCTCGAAGTGACAAGCGAGAGGCAATTTGTGTGGATGAATTTTGCGGTCACGTTCAGCAACCAATTGGCTCATAGCACAAACTTTTACTTGTACTTGTGGTTTAGTCGAAGATTTAGACGGGGTTTTACGGACATTTTTTGGCGAAAAATTGTACCAGCATCGCAATATAAAGAAACAAGCCAAGCAAACCAAACTAAATACTAACAATGTTAATTTGAAAACGGTTTTAGCTGCTGGATTTAAGTTTTGGCAGAACAAAATATTTTTTGTAAAAAGTAGAATGTGGTTTTAGTAAATAAATACAATATATTATAAGTGTTGAAACAGTCTTATACATAACTGTGTCAATACACTTTTCAAAAAGTTTCCATTGATATATACTACTACTGGATTGGTAAGCATGAATAAACATGCACTTTTGTTGACGATAGTATGTGTATTTGTGACGCGAGGACTGCTAGTATTATTTTACCGTTCCGGTAAAACGTGGCGCGGCTAGACTAATATGTTCAAAGCCAGTTCATTACTGCAGCAAGAGCCATTAAACAGTGTTTGAATTATAGTCAGTCCTGCCGTTGAAGTTTAGCTGAAGTTTAAGTCAGTCCACCCTGATTACGATGCATTATAAGAGTTTTCTTTCAATAGCTTCATAATTCCCGGCTAATAATACCTACTCGTCCGTCCCTAAGGGTGTTCGCTTGTCCGTAAACACTAAGCACACTTGACGTCATAAGTGTACACTGTGTATACAACCTAGATAGTCGTACTAAGCATTTTTGTGCGAGAGCTTATAAATTACAAACTGTCTTGTGCACAAAATCGTGACTGTACGCTACAGTGTTTTTTCACTGATTCACGGACAACCATTTTACCAGGTATGGATAGAGACAAGCAAAAGCGTCCACATCCACTCTCTGTCCACAGGAATATTTTACAACTGACGGAACGAGACTTTTGAGTAGCTCTGCACTAGAGTTGGCAACATGACGAAACTTCTTGATCTATGTAACTGGGTGTGTAGTAACTCCATAGAAGTGAGAAGAGTGACGACGTGAAGTGAACCTGAACAGATTATACCGCTATTTTAATAATTAATATTAATATTAAAAATCAGTATTTAAAATACTTTTAATATTAATAAGTTTATTAATATTAAATTAAAAATAATTTGAGAATTTTATTTATATTAATATTAATTTTAAAATATTTCAGGAATTGTATTTACATATATTAATATTAAATTAAAAATATATTGAGAATTTTATTTATATTAATATTAAATTAAAAATATTTTAGCAACTGTATTTATATTAATATTAAATTAAAAATAAATTGGCCGTATTAATATTGAAAAGCACTTTATTTTTAATATTTTTTTAATAACGGCTGGGCATATACAAGACAAGTATATGCCTTTGCAGAAACTGACACGCTGCATTTATATTAATATTAAAAATGCACTTTTATGCAATTTTAATATTATTTTAAATACAGCGTAGTTCATGTGTTCGCTTTTCAACCCGAAATTTGTCCGTGAAGTCACATGGGCATGGCTATTATTTTTGTGTTAGGGGCCCATTGTTTTGCCGTAGTAGTAATCGGCCATCCTCAGAAGTGCCAGCTGACACATCAAGTGATAAACTCCCAATCGGGGAGTACAGTACAACTGACACATTTATTCTAATCAACTGTACTTCAAAAATTTTTTCAGGAAGTGGTGATCTTTGTGTTTAGCGGCCAAATTTCGGACCTACTGCCACATAACAAAACCTGCGCTTCACTAAGCAATGTTGAAAATGTTACTTTTTATCGCAGCAGTAGTATTTTCTTTGACTGCGATGTCAGCCGTCAGCCCAGCCTTCTACAGTCAGATACTTGTTGTAGTTTATTACTAGCCTGGCTGGATCGCCCTACTGAGTACTGACCCACACACTGCATCCCCTGATGGTGTTCACTGTTCACTAGGGTTCTTTCTGTGCCTAAATGTAGGGTGTTCTGCCAAAAATGGAGGGTCCTCTGTCTAAAAAAGGGTCAATTGTCTAGAATAGACGGTCTAATTACAAGTCGGCAACCCGTCGTCGCCACTTGACTAGTTGATATTGAAACTGAAACTGGGTTTTAATGATTGGAACCAACAATGCATAATACCTAAAAAGAGTATGGCACAAATTTAGGATATATTTGGTAGATCAGAGGGAAAAGGTCTCCAAAACTTTGAGCCCGTTACATGTCGGGTCGCAGGATAGGTATCATTCGGACCCAGGCAAAGATGTAACCAAGAGTACATAATAGCGTCTCACCCTATATAGAGAAGAGTGAGACCAGCTTGCCTGTGTTCTACCACAAACAGATGCACTGGTCACTTTCAGGCTACATGTTGACATTCTGTGCAACATGTGGCTGGCCAATCAGCGCGTAGATTTTCTGCGTAACACACTTTAGTATATAATCGCTGATGCGTTGATAAGCATTAAGGTAAGGACATACAGCTTAGGGATTTTTGAGGGCAAGGACAATTCACAATGACAGAAGGACAGAAACACGGGAACCACAAGGGCAGCACACCTATAAGCCGAAACAGGAAATGTGGTGATACTGTGTTAGTTTTGAGCGACAAGGCGACGAAGGATGAAGTACGGTTGAAACGTAAAGGTAAAGCAAGTTGCCTAGAGAAGCAAGTTGCCAAGTTGCCGTTATAGCGTCACTGAAGTATACAGTTTATGACAAGGGAGCACACTATTGCATTTGCTTGCAAAGTCTGTGTTTTTAGCACAGCTGAAACCAATAATTGCGGAAATATTAATATTAAAATTAATATTAATATTAAAAATCTAAAATTTTCGTATTTATATTAATATTAAATTAAAAATATTTTAGGAATCGCATTTATATTAATATTAAATTAAAAATAAATTGCAAACTTTATTTATATTAATATTAAATTAAAAATATTTTACGAATTGTATTTATATTAATATTAAAAATACATTCCATTATTAAAATAACGGTAACAGATTATAACTTGGAAACGAAAAATGTGTCTTTCTAAACTTCATCATAGGTGAGTTGATTGACTGTCGACTTTTGCATTTCAGTCTGCATTATAATGATAATACAGCTAACCTTATTAAGCAATCTACTGCAGTTCAAAACTGACACACGTTTTAATTATAGATTTTTGTACGTGCATAGCTGCAGACACCCACACGCCAGATATGTCCGTCAGGCAGCTGCTGTGCCTGTATCACAGGCACAGGCTGTTTATCACTGCACTGAAACTGGGCATGTTTTACATGCAATTTTCGTTTCGGTGCAGTGACAGAAATTAGTTATGCACGGCCGCTAGCGGCCGCGCAAAAATTGTGCTTGAAAGTGTTGCTGCAGATTCCACCGTCGCTAATACCACCGCCGCTCGTATACTTTGTAGCCCGGTAAAACGTGCTCACTTGTATTTGTACGCACGCCGCGCGATGGAAACGCCGAGTAAGTGGCACGGGTGCGAAAAGCACAAGAGTGCCATGCACGATGGTTTCCCTCAGATATATGAACCTAGACTTGATCGTGCTATAAAGTACTTGTATGGCGACTTCAAATCACTACAAGACAAAAAACAAATTTAAAAAATCCGTGCTGGTGGGAATCGAACTTACTTACATCTGAATATTAGTCAAACGCCTTAACCAGTTCGCCACAGCACCATCGGAATGAGTATACTGAAAGTTGCTAAGTTTATCTAAATTACCAAACTTATTAGTGGGATTAGTGCATTATTTCATCAAGCTAATGCTAGGCTGTATGTATAAAGTTTTGTTTATATATCACAATTACAATCGCAACTTATGTAGTTGCACTAATGACTTCATAATTTTCTTCATTACATAGATTTGAGCGAAGTAAGCGGTGGCTCAGTTGGTAAGATAAAGGGAATGAAATTGTTGTTTCTTTTTTTAATGGTGTTGTTTAGATTCCAGATTTCTCCGGTTTTATTTATTTCCTATTCAGTGTGCCGTACAAGTTCCGTGCTTTACAAGTACTTGTACGCACGCTGGAGTGTGCAGAAGAACTTAATCAACGCATTTGTAGCATAGGATACAACTGCCAAGGAGTTATACAAGATGTAATAAACAGCGTACAAGCATTAAATTGTTGCCATTCAGAGGGCTAGGTCTGCCGTGCGCGCTTTATTGAGTGCACTTATTTGGGACTGCCCTGGCTGTAGCTGACTGTGCATACTGTAGAGTGTAGGATTAGACATAAATTAATTTGCATATTCAGTGTGAGCTGCAAGAATGGAAATAGTGGACCAACAAGTAAGGTTGTAAGTTGTAACTCGATTCAGTGTTACAGTACCTAAAGTATTATAACCAGACTTATGCTGCACACAGCAGTGTGCACTGTGCAGTCTACTTAGTGTACGCTATACTGCACAGTGCACAGTGCACAGCCAGAGTTGGAATTAGGGCAAAAAAGTCAAACCATTTTCATTTAAGGGGGTAGTGTCGCGAAAGCCGTCGATTTTGTGCGACTATAAAACTTTTTCAGTGAAAGATAGGTCATTGTTCTTTATATATTCTAAAAATTTGTTTCTAGTGTATGAAGTTCAAATTTTTTGCCAAGTTTCAGCAAAATTAATGCAGCATACAGTTAGCAGTGAAGTCGCAAAGTCGAAAAAATGATGTTTTGAAAACCTATTCACATTCGATAATTTTGTCACAATTAAAAAACTTTTTGTTTAGATTCTTTGCACAAAGTAAAAGCACATATGCTCTAGTTTATGCACACAGAATTTAGTGCAAATTGCTTGAGTGGTTGTGAAGTAATGCCTGGGCCCTGTTGCTCAGTTCTACAATTGTTACGATTGTAACAATTGTAAGCAACATTTTGTTGCAGACATCTACAATTGTTACAAATTTGTAACAATTGTAAGTGCTGAATTTGCTACAATCGTAATCATATCACACCAATTTTCAATCTACATTTGTTACAATTGTAGCCTTTGTAACGCTTGTAATTTATATAGGTAATTTATGTGTTGAAATTTACAATTGTAATACAATTGTAACAATTGTAAGCTACAATTGTTACAATTGTAGGACTTTCAAGTTTCAACGTTAATTTTTATTCAGTTTTGTTGCTGAGATTACAAGTGTTACAAACGTTACAAATGTTACAAATTTGTAACATTTGTAAGATAATCGGCTGTTTTTGTTGCAGAGATTACCTTTTATTTCACATTTGTAACAGTTGTAGCCCCATTTTTCACAAGTGCTCTAGGCATTTTTAGGATCATTTTTTTGAGCATTATCTTTAATTATTAGGGCTATTTCGTACATTTAATTTGTTTTGGGATTGTGTGTAATTATGTGCATATCTAAACATCACGTAAGCTTAATACTTGTCATTAATTTCACTTTAAAACAAATACTTTATTTTACATAAGCATTGCCTTGGTTTCCAGTGGAGAAATGTTAACTTAGCATAAAAGTAAAATGACCATTTTTTAAATCGGCATTTACTCTAAAAAAGTTAAATATTTTTCAGTCATTAATTGCAAGTATTTCAGTTTTAATACACATTTCTTCAATGGAAACAGACGAACTAAACATTATATGCTCAATCAATAAAAACAGTCGTATTAGTATTTATAAACAAAACAGTTCAAAACTAACACAAAATAGATTAACACTATGCATAAACAATGTATACAAGCTGGACGTATTACAGCGTATTTTGGACAAACTGTCGAAATTGTCAACAAATCAAATACATGTGCTTGCGGTATATTTTTTGTCTGTGAAATGCAAAAAACCGCTTATAAATAGCTTCTAAAACAAACAAGTAACAGCTCATTAAAAAAAGCTGAATATACGAAACTACCACCTTAAGTTGACCCCGATAGAAATTGTGGTAGGGTCCCCCGAAAAAAGTTGGGCGCTACATAACTTTTGTCTATACAGCCCTACTTTCGTTTGCTCAGGCTAGTCTTAGGTTCAGGCCCAGGCTTAGGCTTAGGCCAAGTCTTGCCCTTCAACAAACAGATACAACAAATAATGAAAAGTTTGCCCTCAAATCACGTGACGAAGCTGTAGTCTCATAGGATTAGAGCCTGAAGCAAGTGCTGTATGTAAACGCCCGTCATCAAATTTGACCTATTGGCCCAGAGTATTAAGAACGTGTAAGTTTTTTACGTTATGTTTTGAATCGTTGTCGTAAATATGTAAACTATATTAAGAACTCACTATATTTGACTCACTATGTTATTATTCACTAGCACAAACTTTTGTCGTCACTGTCCCTGCACGGTTGTCACTTTCGTCGAAAATGTCTAAAAGGTTTAAAAAAGCTTTAATGAATAATTGTAGTTGCAAGTTGAGCTGTTTCACTTCACTAATGCATGAAAAATAAAAATTTAATGCGTCAAAATTTCAATAACTTGAGTAATAAATCTAATTCTGTGCATAGACAAATATATACGAGTACGCTGTTGGAAATGGCCAAAATTTAAAGCCTAAAATGAAAATAGAATAATTTACATAACGTCAAAAATTAGAATGTTTTTGAAATTGTTTGAGCATAGAACAGCAATAATTGGCAATGTTTCAGCACGGAATAAATAGGGAGCATAGTACGTACTTAGTACTTGCTACATTATGTAGATACACATTCACATACTTTGTTAGTAACTTCTGTAATTTTACGAATTTTTCTATATTTCATTATTTCTTTATTTACTTATTTCATTATCTCAGTTCAAAAGAATTCCGGTAATTAAGTTCAAGTAATCAATAATTATTTAATTATTGGTATTTTATAGACGTAGAGATGGGATCGGTTCCACTGGAACCGGATGGAACCGGAAACGGAACCGGAACCGGCATGGTGCCGGTTTCAACCGGTTCCATCATTTTTTTCGGTGGCCATCAATGGTTTTATACAGTTCTGTCTGTCCTTTTTAGTTTTGCTACCGAACCTGCCATATTTTATATTTTATGTGCAGGCTTTTTATGATGCAGCTAACTTTGGTGACTAACTTCTCCTCCGTTTTTAAAAGATATCGACCTCATGGGATCAGTCCAAAGAAGCTACACTAAACGGATCCCTGGTTTAGAAAGTCTGTCTTCCAAAGATCGACTGACAAGTGACAACTTGTGAGCTCGATTCTCTTGAACTGAGAAAAGTGATTTTTGATTTATGTGTTGTTTATAAGATTGTTCATGGTTTAATTGATTTACCCTTCGAATACATTTTTGAATACGCTCCCATTTGCAGTTTCCGTGGAGATCAATGTTTAAAAGTGAAGGGTGGATTTCACAAAGGTGGTTTTACTAAACCATGGTTTTACACGTTTTTATATGATTTGCACATAATTTCATTACGAAATATCGTCTGATTCGTTACGAATTTAGCAGATTTTCTTAAACCATGGTTTTAGCTCAGTTGAAATTTCAAACCTGCAGCATAGCAGGTCTCTATTTTGCTCAAGTAGTTGTCGAAAAATTTGTTTGAAAAATAGTGTTTTTATCAATGTTGCTCAACGTATTTTGGAAATTTTTGTAGAAAGGTTTGCCTATACATAACGACTTTTCAAAAAGTTGCAGCTTGCAATCTGCTGCATAAAACTATTTTTAAAAGTACCAAAAGCCATATAGAATTTTTTGGTATATCGATTTGACGAGTTTTCCCATTGAAAAATTGGTTAAAAATTTAAGTTGAACAAAATTTGATGCTATGTACATAAAATGAAAGCTAGTTTAAGTTTGAAGAACTTTAATTCTTGAGATAACCAACTAAAACTTGACTGAAAAGTTTTATCCCCCCAAAATCGGTTGTTCACAGCGCCACCTTACAACTGGAGGAAAGGCTAGATAATTTTGTGTGCGCGCTCACATGCGACAGCTCACACGACAATTTTTCGACAGAAAACAGTACAAAAGCGATTATATCGATCAGGTAATCAATCCTCTGTATACTTAAATCTTGGAAATTCATGCCATTTTGTCAATTATAAAGTTATCAAAGCGTAAAAAACATATGTAAAATATAAAAATAGAAAAAATTACGTAAATCATCAATAAAAAAGTGGAACCGAATTTGGAACCGGGAACCGGCAGTACCCTGGAACCGGAACCGGAACCGGAACCGGTAAAGTGGAACCGGTCCCAGCTCTACTTTGATGTTTACAATTGTAACAAGCGTTACAATTTTATGTCTGCAACAGAATTTTTTCACAATTGTTACAATTGTAGGATTTGTAAGCTACAATTGTACGATTTGTGAGCTACAATTGTTACAATTGTAGAAATTTTGAACTGCTTTGGCGACACTACCACCTTAAGTTAAAGTTAAAGTTAAAGTAAAGGCCATTGCTTCAATTTAAGTTAAAGTTACAGTTAAAGTAAGGCTCGGGCATCAATTTAAGTTAAAGTTAAAGCAAGCCGAACATTGATGACTTTTATATAACTTTTTTTAAAATAACTTTAATTTAAAGTTAAAGTAAGGTTGTTTTAATTTAAGTTAAAGTTACAGTTAAAGTAAGACCTCTAACTTTTTTGGAGTTAAAGTTAAAGTTAAAGTAAGACCCTTAACTTTTTTAATTTCAGTTAAAGTTAAAGTTTAACTTTTTTGCCCTAGTTGGAATCAGTTTACATACAAGTCACTTATAGCACTGGTGGTTGTGCTAAAGTATATATTTGATACGCATGTGTAAAACCCTTGTGCAGGCGCACTCGGAGTTCAAGAGGAACTTGTGTATAAATAACTTATAGCACGCCAACAAGTGCCATAACCCATACCTACTTCATCTAATTCAGTATCAGTCGCTTACTGTCCGCTGTCCGCTAAGAGCAAATTAATGTTAGCCGGTTAAATCAGAACTCAGTAAAATGTGGGTTAACGAAAAATTATCTGGCAAACTGAAAAGCTTAAAAGTAGTTGGACAGAAGAGTGAAATCTAATGGCTAAGTAGCGTAAAACAATCTTAAGTAAGCACAAAAAACTATGATTCGTTAAAACAACTTAGTATATTATATTGCCATTTTGCTAACCTTTGTAGTTTGACTCCAAATTGAGTTTGAGCCTCGGGTTTAGGATTGCAATTAAGTGCTTCGGGGCAAAAATGAGCATTCAGGTTTTTGGTCACCTTCTATGAAGAGTTGACGAAATCGTTTCGGCTTTACCCTGAATCGGGATTAAACGCATTAGATGAAAATTGTTTTTTATTTAATTTTTTCTAATTTGCTGAATAACTAATTATATTGTTGATATATCCCACAAGTTGTGCACAGCGGGAGGTGTTGATGCGGCAAATTTTATTCATACTCATTGTCGTTGTCAAGAGTTATTGACAAAACAAAATTTAATCTAATCCGTTTAATCCGTTTTAGAAATGATCCCTCACTCTTGACAACAAAATGTATGCAACACAGGACGACAGAGACAAGGACAACTGACAAAGTCTAATCCCGAAATGGTATTTCGACATGGCAAAAATCCCGCCGGTTTTATCCCCCGCCAATATACAGACAATCTAAGCTTATCCTTATTTCATGATTTCAACAATTCTAACGTGTCGGACAAAATCAATCAATGCTTAAACCAAGAGCAAATAGCTGGTTTTGCCAGTTATCTAATGGTTGTCAGTCTTAGTGTCTGGGGAATCGTGGGCTATATATTCGCATTGCTAATAATTCGCGGAAAGCAATTTTCTGCAATTGCATTTCTATACCATCGCAGTATTGCTTATATTGAAGTGATACACCTGAGCTTAGCTACTGCGGTTACAGTGATAATGAACAAACACAACTTTAACCGAAACTATTTGTTGTCTATTTTGGCGCTAAAAATAAACTATTATATGGCTAATGCGTTTTCCGTTATTGCCGATAATTTAACCCTGTTCTTATCGTTCGAACGATTTATTGCACTGTGGTATCCGACCAAATTTGATATCATCAATTCCAAAACCTTGGCTATTGGTTTAGGATTTTCATGTACTATCCTAAGTATGCTATTTTGGTTTTCGCGTATCTTGCTGACAGACATTAGCTACAATAACGTCACGTCAACCTACGAGCTGGAAAAACATAACCCCCAAGCTGCAATAGCTATTTCTTTTGTGGACAAAGTAATGGATATTTTTGTGCTAACGCAAGGATGTCTGATAGCTTGTTTAACCGTCGCAATTGTAACTGGCTTTTACAGGAAAAACAATAAACCTGGATTCGAAAAACAGCATTCAACTTGGACACAAGACAAACTATTGTGCGTATTACAGGTCGCGTTAGCTTTGCCTGTGACGGTGAACGTTCTGATTTATGTCATCTATTATAATTTGGTGCCGGACAAGTTTTGTCAGCTGCCCTTTTCGGTTTCTTGGGATGAAATATTAATTTGGATGAAGTTCACTCTGCTTCTGACCAACCAACTAGCTCACAGCACAAACTTTTATCTCTATATGTTGCTGAGTCGAAAGTTCCGAAAGGCCTTTTGTGCACTGTTTTTGAGACAAAATAAGTGATGTATTTTTTCAGATCTAGGGCCTTATCCAAAATTGGATTCAACGCATTAGATTTAAATTAATTTTGCTAATAACGCACAACAAAATTAAAATAGTCGGCTGAAATTTTGCCCTATATGGCTTAATACATACATTATCTCGGTGTGTGCCAAGTTTCAGTAACTTACGTTTAACTGACGCTGCGTTATTGTCGAAATAAAGTTAAATCTAATCCGATAACTCCAATTTTGGATAAGACCCCTAAACTCGAAACAAAAATGAGAATTCACGTTGAAAACAAAAACCTAAACTAAGGCTGTAGATTAGATTACAGGTTACTAAAGTCTGACTGCTGCACCACTTGAGAAAACGAAACATGTGATTTCATTACGAAAAGAATTGATTTCGACTAGTAAGAGTTCCTACAGTAAGTAGTCGTAGACGTCATGCTACTAAAATAAGTATATAAGTGTCGCATTTTTGTCAGACTTTAGATAGAAACAGACAAAAAATGCAGAAAGAAAAGAAGCTATAATGTAAAACTTACAAAATTTAAAATTAAAAATTTTGACGTAATTTGCTATTACAACTTTAGCCTAGGCCTGGACTACATATATTATAAGTGTGTGCAGTTGCTTTTAAAGTTGCTATATTAAAGTTTCATTACAACTGTTATTTATCTAGAAGTAATATACATAAAGTTTAATTTCGGGCTTAGCTAGTTAGTTGGTTTATTTCCTCTAGATCAAGTATGTTTCGGTCTTTTTGAAGACAATACTTCAACATCGACGTTGTATGTTAATTCATTTATTAATAGTTTTTATTCATTATTAATAATTTAATAACTCATTAATATCAGTTTGACACGGAAGTTTTTCATAGAAAACACCTGTCATAGCTAGTTTCCCTCCGAAGAAACCCCATTGCTTTGATTTGTTTATAAGGTTTAAGAAGAAACGGAATAGGTAAACTAGGATACTTGATTGTCCTAATTAATTAATGAATTAATTTAATATCCAATTTCCAGACATAACGTAGTAATCTAAATAAGTATGCAATAATCAAACAAGCGTCAACAAATTTTTTCAACTTGTTTGCTACTAATCAGATTGTTAAAATCGGTTTAATACTGACGAATTATTCAGGTCCACAAAAAAATAGACTGAAGCTTAAATTTTATTTTCAATTCTTACGGAATTCTCCCAGTGTTACTATTACTGATATTTGCATTACTAAGATTTAGAAATCATACAAATGTAGCAATTGTAATTAAAACTGGTGATTCCTAATGAGTTTATAACGACTATGACTACAACTACAGCTACCCATTTATTTCAGGAAAATTCTTTTTCTTTTTCTTCCAAATTTCTTTAATTTTTCTTTGCTTTTCTTTCATTTCATTTTTCTTTCGGTTTTCAACAAAGAAAAGTTGATGGGTGCCTGTCGGGTCAAGTAACAACTTTTGTCAAGCCAAAAGTTCACACGTCCCTTCTCTATTATCTGACAGCTACACATACGTACGTACGTGCTACACATGTGTGCGTGTAAATGTATGGATATGTATTTATCAATATGCGCCTAGGCCAACTAGCCAGCAATTAATTTTAAGTTAGGTAACCAGTTGACAGCTAGTCAACCGCTCGTCCAAATTTTCTTTCTTTTTCTTTGATTTTTCTTTCATTTGCTTTTTCTTTCGACCAAGATTTCTTTCATTTTTCTTTGCTTTTAATTTTCCTGAAATAATTGAGTAGCTGTACTTCCTAACTTATTTATTGACAACTAGTAGTTCAACTTTGAAAGGTTGAAACTTGAATTAACTACAGTTTATGAAAGTTTGCCCAACAAAAAGCATAATTGCATTTCCTTTGGTGACTTTTTAATCAAAATAGTACAATTTTTATTAAACTACAGCTACGCTTTTTTTCAGTTGACACTAAAATGAACGAAAACGAAACAAAAACGAAAAAGAAAACGAAAACGAAAGTGAAATGAAGTGAAGCCAACTTTTTCGGCTTGCGCAACAAAGTTTTGAAAAATTTGACGAGTAGTAGACAAATGAAGGCAGCTGCATGCTGCTTGTTTGCTCAAATACTTACATGGCGGGGGGTGTTACTCTTAAGTAGACTTTAGCAACTTGTTATTTAGGTAATGTAGTGTTTTGCAAAATTAATCGTACATTGAAATAAAAATTAGCACAAATTAAGAGTACAACCACAAAATTAGTATAGCCAATAAAAATATAAATTTTGAAACTGAAAATTAAAAAATTGAAGTAACGTACAGAGTATAAAACTTGTAAAGTCGATTTAGGAGACAAAAATTTTGAAGAAAGGGTATGTGACACTAAAAATAACTCATTATTTAACAAATATTTAACACGTAATTGACGGGACCTTCTTTGAAAAACTTTTTGAATAAATTTGTTCTTGACCTCGGCTGTTATTAGACCCTTTGTCGGCTCCAAAGGTCATGCTGGGCAAGCTGTCAAAAGTTGACAGCTAAAGAAAACGAAAACGAAAGAAAGTAAGAAATTGAAGGAAAACGAAAGGAAAACGAAAACGAAAACGAAAAAGAAAACGAAAGAAATATCAACTGAAAAAAAAGCGTAGCCGTAATTAATTAAATTCAGTTAATAATAATTTATTTTTTCATCTGCTCATCAGGTGGTCGGCTGGTGTTGCTGCTGCTGTAGTGAGAGTTGGACAGTACCGACCAAAATTACTTGCTACAGACTCCGGAGTCAAACCGGAGTCGGAGTCCTTTAATGCCGGAGTCAAAGTATAAATAACTATAAACGTTGACTTCGTAATTAAGCGACTCCGACTCCGCTTTGACTCCGGAGCCTGTAACAACTAATTTTGATCGGTACTGTAGTTGTAACTGCAGTTGTAGGTCCTGTATGTGCAGTGCAGTTCCTGTATGTGTTGTTGGTGTTGTAGTTGTAGTTGCTGTTACTGGAGCAGTTCTTGTCTGACCACTTCTGCTCCTTCAAGTGAGTTCAAGTCCTTCAAAACCACTTTACCCCAGTTCCGTTTAGAGCGCGCGCACCTTGGCTAAAAAACGTACAACCAAAAGTACATAATACGATGTATCGTCCTATTATGTACTCTTGGTGCAACCAAAAAAGATTTGTAGCACTGTGACGTACGTACATAACTATTCATGTCTACGTATTACTGATCTACAGTATACCTCAAGTCTAAACTTGACTTTTAAAGTTGTTTAACTTTCTAAACCGTGATATTTAAAATTAACTTTTTCCCTCCAAATTGTTTTGGCTAACTCTGTTTGGTAGACATGTAATGTTCCTTAAAAGTAATGACTTTGAAAAACAGTTGATTATTCTGCAATAAACAAATCCTCCGGCTGGTTGTCTCATTAGTAGTGAAGAACTTCACATTTGGTGCCCCGGGTGAGGATCGAACTCACGACTTTCAGATTATGAGACTGGTTTCACATTTGGTGTCCTGTTTTTCCGAACCAAGGCCTTAAAGTCAGAACTTGTTGCTGGCAGCTCCACCCTTGAGCCCCAAAGGCAGTTCCCCAAGGTGCGCCCCACCACGCCCCGTGTCCACCACCCCCGGTGTCGTCTCATATCCTGCCCGACCAACCCATGGTAAGAACGGATGGCCGAAAAAAGTGCATCTCAAGCGATAAATCGCGAGGACAGGCAAGTTGCTCGAGTCGTTTTAAATAATGAGCAAGAAATCTTAGGATTAAGACAAGAACTCCAAAAGCAGCAGCAGCTCCAAAAGTCAAGATTTCAAAGTATCACAAACCAGCTAAGCAACATCTCCTCTCCCCAGGCTAAAATACAAACCCTTAACCCAATCTGTCTCCGCGTTTGGCGGCAGACTACAGGACAATTTCATACAATGGGCGGAGACTTTTGAGCTGGCTGCACTTGCAGGTAACTGGTCAAATGAAGAGAAACGACAGTTGCTACCTGCGTACCTAAGAGATACTGCTTATGAAGCGTATCGCGATATTACCAAACAGTTTGAAAGAGATCCGGCAGCCCTCACTTACGCAGTCCTTCTTGAAAAACTCAAGGAAAAGTTGTGTTCCAAAGAAAAGCTCCGCTTAGCTTTAGTTAATCTGAGAAGTAGAAAGCAGGCAATTGGCGAATCGGTTTCCCAGTACGCTAATGAAACTCGCGCCCTGACACGCCAAGCTTACCCAGCAGAGGAATTTTCCACAGAAATGCGCAAGCATATGGAAAAGGAGCTTTTTATCGGTGGCTTGCTACGCACATATAAGCGTGCAGTCTTGACTAGAGACCCATCAAACTTTCAAGAAGCGTTCATATAGCCCAAAAAGAGGAAGCTCATAGAAAACACTTAGAGCTAGATGACGATACTAGTGGTCACAGTGAGACTAAGGTGCAACAACAACTGGATAATTTCTCAAAAATGATGCATAATCTTAAAATTGGCCCGTCGTCGACACTCAATGAAATTCAGGCAATCACCCAGGACAAGTCTCAGAATACCTATGCAGATAGGCTAGACCGTATCGAACGTCGACTTGATAGGTTTTTCAAAAAGCAAGCAAGTACAAGTAAAAATGCATACAAACCCCCAGAGAATGACGTTGCGAAAACTCCCGTCCCCAAAACCGATTCCAGTACACAAAAGATGGAAGACCCAATATGTGCTGCTTGCAATAAAATTGGGCCCATCAAAATTCGGTGCCAAACTATGCGCAATTCTCACGTACCCGCAACCAAATGTTGGCGGGGACCCAACCCACGTTTTGAACGAACTGTCAATTGTGCAGAAGAACATTCTCTTGAGTCAAACCAACCCTTGGCCACCACAACCGATTCTGAAAGAATCAACAGCATAGAAAAAAACTCGAGAGTATCATAGGAACTATGTTTGGGGTACACGCTATCAGCGAAAAAGACAGTCTCGAGAAAAAATTTCAAACGGAATTAGAGAGTGAAAGGTTATTAGGAGAAAATGCAACACAGAGCCTCAGCTGGTAGAGGCTGTCACAAAGACAGAGTGTAGCAAACATAAAATTTGCGTTGTAAAGTCAAACACGCCAAGCCATATAATATCCACTAATCAGCTGACCACTAACTACAGCCTTAGAGTTGTAATTATAGTTATGCTGATAGCTCTTGCACCTCTTGCGCTTGCACACACTTTTTAAATGTGTGGTAGAACAAGAGCGGGCTACACACTCGCCGTGCCCAAAACTGTACACTGCATTCCACCTCGGCAACAAAATGTGACAGAAGTAGTAGTTGATATTTGGGCCCCCGTACTAAGCCCCTAACAGTCAAAGCCTACAGCTGTTTGGTTGCGCACATAACAAGCAGGATTTTTATGCAAACTTTTAGAGTAAATTTATGCTTTTGACACATTACAAACTTTTACAAAGTTTAATCTTGCCGCCAACAAATTCCTAAACACATACAATTATTCCTCGACCGTTTTTACAAACGTCGATGTGAAAACTAAATAGAGATTAATGCCTGTAACTCTGAAGCCTCCTGCTAATTAAACTGTATATTAATACGATATTTCAATTTAAGGTTTCTTTCTAAATTTTTTGATTGTCCCCATTTTTCAAAATTTTTCCGGCAATTTTGGGCGATTGCAAGTTTGAAAATGAAATTTTATATTCTCAGCTCTAAATGAAAAAACAATTTTTTTATGATTTGCCTGCATAATATGCATCACCTTTTAATCATGCAAACACTGTAATAAACTAACAACTGCTAGTTAAAGGTTTGGTATTATATTTACTACATTAATCACCAAACAACTCTAAACAACTGATTCTAAACAATTGTTGTGCATAAGCAGAAACATAGCAGGGACGATGATGTCACTACAAAGTTAACGATCGAGTGGAACAGTAACTATAGTTTTAAATAGAAGCTTAGATATTACCTATAATACTTATGTACGTGTCGCTATGCCAAGACACCAAAGGGGCTCTTACTGGAAGGGGGATTCAAACCACCCATCTGTAGATCAATGCTGAGCTTTTGTTTAAACGCTTTAACTACTCCATCGGACCCATCTTATTCACGCTTACTTATGCAATGCCGCTCACAGGGAAGATGCTTAGAAAAGGTGGGCTAGGTTTAAGGCTTAAGGTGGGCTAGGTTCACACTCTAAACTTGCAATTTATTAATTATTCTATCAAATTTATATTTAATTGATTAACAAAGACCTATGCTTACTATAAACTATGCTTACTATATAACCCGATACCTTAATTGTATTTTGATGCAGAACACTGCTCACATGTAATTAGAAAACGAAAAGCAATATAAAATCCTGCCGCCACTGAGGTGGCGGCAGAAAAAACTTTGCACCTACACTGGATTTTTTGGTTCGTTTGCCCAACTGCCAATAGCTAGTCACAGTTTTCCGGCATCTCGATACGAGTGCGAAAGGGTAATAATGACTAAAACTTGGAAGAAAAAACCAGTTCTTAAAATAAGCCGCGGAATTTACGCATCCAATATTACGCTACAGCGAAAATATGTGTGGTGCTGCAGATATGTGTGTACTCACGTTACAAATTTTGTCCTTGAAGTAGGGCAAATAGCTACAATGAAGGGGAAGGAAAATTTCTCAGACTTAGGGGCGACGGGAAACTGCGTCGCAGGTCTTGGGTTTTGCAACACGTCACTAGCAACTCTGCTGTGGAACGCAACAATAATACAAAGAAAAATGTGTCAGTTTACGCGACAAGGCAGGTATAAAGCACAGGTTACACAAAACCACGAGATTATTCCTGAACTTCAGGGTGCGTTCAAGTTTCTTGACGCACAGTTGGCCCCCTGCGAACCAAAACTGGCAAAATACACTGAACAAGGCACAGTTATTCAGGTTATAACAACCAGCAGCCCAAATTTCCTGAATATACGAAATGTTTTAGCGGCTAACACAACTTTGCCAATTACAAATGCTCTTGCACACACAAATCCCGTAAACGCTAAGTTAGAATTCCTGTACACAAGAGTGCTAGAAGTTGAGCAGAAAAATTTTGTGTTCGTCTGGAATAATTTGTGTAATTTAGCAAATACACAATTGCTCTTGATACACCAGCTACTCAGGCTAGATGCCTCGCTTGGTGCGCGAGTACTGTTAAATCGAATCGATATTTTGGTTACGTACGCAGGTGAGGTATTACTTATTTGGCAATGCTATACTGTTGAACCTGAAAAAGTTTTCTGGAATTATGAGGTAGACAGTGTCTTATTATGACATTATGAGTTCCTTCCAGTATTGATTGCTAACAGGCTGCTATTTGCACCGCCAGCGAGCCGCGACATAGTTGCAGATTCGCCTGTTATACCTTGTTCTCACCACCCATTCGGGGTATATAAAACGGCTACTGGCTGGCAATCAAGTCGCGGAAAGGAGCACGTAACGGAATTCCCTGCACAGTGAGCCTGGCAAGGTCAGTGGAAATAATTTACTTTTAAGACACCAGCTATATTTCATAACGAATTAACAGGTGTAATGACTATATTGACCACTGGACTACCAACCACGCCTATCCGGACTCTCTAGACAATTTGACAATTTATTTATTCATTGGACTTAGCGAAACCAAACGAACTGATATGAATCCAATGCGAACTGTGTTTTAGAAACGACTTAAGTCTTAGTTATTGTTAACCTTTGTTTTGTTTGCTGTGTTTTATCAATAGTGAAAATGTGCCCGAGGAGCCGTTTGAGTTTTGAACATCACGACTATGTACCACCGTCCCATAGGTACTAATATATAGTCCTAAATAGAACTCTGGCTGCTTCCTTTTGCACCCCCGTGGTGTGACATACGTAACTATTCATGTCTACGTATTACTGATCTACAGTATACCTCAAGTCTAAACTTGACCTTTAAAGTTGTTTAACTTTCTAAACCGTGATATTTAAAATTAACCTTTTCCCTACAAAATGTTTTGGCTAACTCTGTTTGGTAGACATGTAATGTTCCTTAAAAGTAATGACTTTGAGAAACGGTTGATTATTCTGCAATAAACGAACCTTCTGGCTGGGTGTCTCCTTAGTAGTGAACAACTTCACAGCACTATCAGAGAATTTTTTTTTCTTCTTCGTGTTCGTTTCCTTTCCGCGTTTATGCGGCATTGCTTTGCCTGATGGGCAAGGCAAGGGCCGGTTAATTTCAACAGGACGTGAATTTTTGGACAAATTTGCATTAGGCTGATTGTGCCAATGATACATATATTACTGTAGATCTTATGTACCATGCGGCCGGAGCCAGCGTGTATTGCTAGCTAGGTTTTGCGTACCACTCACTACTTTCTTTTTACCGACTAGATCCAACGGGGACAACAGGATACTCCATTAAAGAAATTGAACATTTTAACTTGCTGCAACTTTTATGATTATGTTAAACCACGAACCA
>JASANF010014579.1:0-34091 GCA_030248245.1 Trissonchulus sp. WLG1_4 | reverse complement strand
CTATTCTACCCACACTGCTGCCCTTGGTGAAAGGGCATTTTTATAATAATTTAAATAATCCAGAAACAATTGGATTTAGTCAACTTCCGTTTAACTATTAATTAAGTAACTTAATTCTAATCCAACTACATAAAAAAGCAAGTGTTACCCGCAGCATAAGTGTATGTATTCTTGTCATACATGTAGGAGTAAAATTCGAAGTCAAATAGTTTTGTTTTGTCCTTATGAGCAAATATGATTGGGTTATCGTTTTTCCAATGCAGTCGAACTTTTCCCATATTAAACGAGTAACTTTCAAATATCAGATAACAGCGTTGGAAGTCCATCGGAAATGGAGAAAGGTCCATAGCGCAGGGAGCTTCTACTCGTACTCTAAATTAAAAAGTTAATTAATTAATTTATTAATTAATAATTAAACAGATATTAAAAAGTGCCATTATTCATAGTATGACAGCCATGTTAATGGTTGATTCATACTTTCATCTGATCACCGAAGTGGATAGTTTCTAACAGTTCTGTGTCTGGTGTATTCGACCACAGAATTAGAACCATAGGCTGCTTAATAGGGCCAAGGTCTAAAATGGATTGAACGTTTTTCAATTGAGCTTTCAGCTTTGTAGTTTAAACTTATTTAATTTCAAAAATGACAACATTGATATAATCCAGAAAATCATAAAACTTTGTGTACTAGCGTAAAGTGTTATAAATGCTAACGGTTCATTCCATACTAACAGCCGTAGGCATGTCCGTTCAGCCGGCTAAGTTACAAAATAATCACACCACATACTGTTCCAATTGGTGGCGTTCGTTTTCATAAGTAACCGACTGAACCAACAAACGGCTGTAAGTAGAAATCGATCTCTCCCTACCTGTAATTCAACCACACAGTTCCATTGGGAAAAATGAGCAAAAATATATTTGGAGTGGGTGAATCATGTACCAAAGAGGCCTTACTGTTCACAAAGCCCACGTTGGGAATCCAAATAGAGTCTACCATGCGGTAGCTAAGCGTCAGATTTTCCATACAATCAGTGCGAGATCGATAATCAAGTCCCGTATCGTGCCAGATTTGGCTGAACAAAACATCTGCCGTGAAACTCTGGCTGATCTCGGAAATATGGGTGATATCCTGAACAATTAGATCGATAACTACGTCGACCCCTTTGGAGCTGGGGACCACTTGTTTGTCGTAGTAGATCATGACGTCACGCAGAACTTCTCTGGCGAGTGTGTCGTCGGCGAGACTGCAATTGGGCTGCATCAGAAATATTTTCCGCGGCGGAACTACCGTTGTGGGGGACTCGGCCATTATAGTCACTACACTGGCCCAGAAAACAAGCCAATTACGCATAGCACAATCATGTATGCCTGAAATAGAGAGCAATGTAGCATGGTGTAGTGCTGGGCAAAACAGTTGCCGCTTTGTCGGCGTACGACGAGCTTCATCCTTCGCAAAAAGTGACGAACTGTGGCCGGAAAGTGACGAAAAAGAATTGTTTACTACAGTGGATTGAAAACTTGAGATGCAAATTTCATGAGCCTACTTAGGCAAAATGTAAAGCAATGGAGCTTAGGTCACACGTTCTAATTGTAACTAAAACGCGGATTTGACTTGTCCTTAAGAACACGGTCAAGGACTATTTTCGGTCAGCTATTGTAAAGCATTAAAAAACGTGACCCTTTAACTTTTTTGTGGGGAAAAAATCAAAAAATTGCTCTACTTGCTGGCAAAATGCTAAAAATAAGCATAGAACGAGTTTGAACCAGGATTAACTTTTCCTCACTTTCACAGTTCCCCTTAAGCACGACCAAATTAGGAAAATGTAAACTGTTGTCTAAGATGACAGGAAACCCCAGTCTGGAAGTTAAAGGTCCCAGACACATCTCAGCAAAATAAAATGTACGCTATTATAAGCGTTAATTAAAGCCTTAGGACGCCTAAAAAGTTCAAGCCTTCTTTTAGAAGTTTTTACGATAACCTGTCGTCCCTCAAAAAGTAGCTCGGCAGACTGCGTGGTTTTATTGGCTAAGCTGAGTCAATGTCAATCAGACGATCATAGCCCACAAGTCTCGTAGGCCCTATTTCTCATTTACAACATTTATTAGAGAGGTGGTTATGTTTACAAGTTTCGTCCAGAAATTTCCTAAGGACACGGATTAGACTTTTCTTGTATGGCAAACTTCGTGCGTCATCAAATAGTAATCCCTTATTTTCCTTCGTGTCAGCTTTAGCCCAATAGTGTTGCAAATGAGAAATAGGGAGTATGAGACTTGGGGGCTGTGGTGCAGTAGTAGCATTCTTGTCTTCGAAGCAAACAGCCCGGGTTCGATTCTTGGCGCCTGCATTTCTTTTATTCTTTCAAATTGGGGCCTCCACTTTTTATTCAACAATAGAGTTCAAAGTTCAGAGTCCAGATTGTAAGTTGGTATAAATGGGGGTATTTTAATTTTACATTTAATTATCGCAATACATAAATATGACTGGTCATAGCCAGGTCGACAAAACGAGACGTTTGATAAAACAAGACCCGATCAAAAACGACAAAGCTAAATTCGTTCAATTCTGTATTAACAAATTAGAATACCCACTCACAGAAATTTAACTAAGCCGCTGACAAATTTTAACCTTGGTCAGATAAATTTCGAATTAAATAAGTGCTGACCAGTCAATAGAATCACATATTATGTATATGTAAACATTATGTATAAGGGCCAAATCTTTTATTATGAAAATTACAACTTTGGAAAAACTTTTGTAGGACTTCTGAAAAAATTAACGCGTTATTGGCGTGACAATCATGTATGTGGAAGTTTTGGAAGAATAAAGGAGGCTTTTGATAGATGTTTTTATAGACTAGAGAGGCTCCTCAGTCCTCACTGTCTGCAGTCCCCTACAGAACCGAGTGACGTAAAATAAATATACCTAGAGTACATAACAAGAAGATTATGAATGAATAATATCAATAGTACGTACATAATAAGAAGTGTATGAAGACCAAGAGTACATAAAAAGTAGAGTATGAATGAATAGTACCAAGAGTACATAACAAGAAGTTATGACACTTTACTCGTTTCTGGCTTAATAGACACGGACTACTTGTGTGGCAGTTGTAATTTGTATTTGGTTAAACCAACCCCAGGCTACAGTATCACGAATTTCCCAAATTAGGCAGTATTTTGTATTGCAAGAACAGTAAGAGGCAAAGGAGGGGGTTTACAAGTATATTTTGTACCTACCAGAGTCAAGCGTGCTCTCTTGGGGCCCATTCCTTTACCGGATTAAAGGGTTAATTTTAGTCTGACTAAGCTATTTAAAAATTCAGCTTAAAAATGCCATTCCATATCTTCCGGATTAAACGGACTTAACTTTTAGCGCGCTGCTTTTTAATCGGACTGAACTATGCACGTTAATGTTAAGCGTTAAAATCTGTTTAGTCCACTAGTAGTTTAGGAACGGGTTCGGACTAAAATTAGGCCGCTGATTTATTTTAACTCGTTTAGTCCATTTAGTCCGATATTTCATTCCTAAACCTCGGACTGAAATAAGTCCAGTACGTTTAATCCGGTAAAGGAATAGGCCCTTGGATTTGTATGCACGCTGTGCGAGGGAAACGCCGAGTATGTGGCACGAATGCGCGAATGCATGCGAAACGCGTAGGTACCTACCTATCTAGGCACATACATAATATGTATATATACTTACGTACTCATATTACAGCTGTGAGTGTGTGAGTTCGGTACCTTCAGGAATTGAGAACCCTGATAGAATTCATTGGATTATTGCACCCATGTATCTTTTTAAGCAGATTAGGGTAACTTAACCTGGTGGTAACTTTGCCGCATTGTCTTACTCATTATGTTCTCTGGCGAATACGGTGAAAACTGATCGAAATATTAATTCTAATGATCGTATATAACTTTCAGGAGAAAGCCCCAACAATTAGTATATATACAATTCTGAATATATACTCCAATATATTGTTTTTAAAACCCAGGAATTAACAGTATAACATTGCTAGTCAGTCTATAAAGTTCGTGATCTCTAAAAAATAGGTTGGTGTGAAGAAAAGACTACTTAAGATGTCATGGCTGGCAAAGGAAGAGACCTCAGTTTCTACGCATGGCCAGCTTGTCTGCGCTTGGGAAAATTCAAGATAGGAAAATAACACACATTTGGCCACTAATTGTCGGGCTGTGGGAAGCAGTTCCTGATTTTTCATAGCTGAAATTGCATAACTGCTGTCGGAAACGTCATCGACCCAAGCTCAGTTATAGGCTATTTACCCCACCTGTCTACCTGTCGTCTATATGTCACGCATATTGGTAGACTGGTACAGGCTTGAGCCAAAATAGCAGGTGCTTTGGCAGTAAAAATCGGGTTAAAAACCTGGATGTGGATGTTTTTGGTTACAAAAAATAAGTAATTGACATTGGTTTAATGATTTATAACAGGAAGTAAGTAAGCATGAATTTTGGCATGGAACCTACGGTAGCCTTTGGGGCAAACAACGGCGCACTGAATAAATACGTACCCATGTTTCGTACTAAAGTCATTAGCAGCTTATATGCCGAAAAATGCCCAAAAGAGAATTAAAAAATAGGATAATGTAAATTTAAATCTTATTAGTCCGTTTGAATTTTTGTCATCAATTGAAACAGTCGGCTTGTTCACGAATTCGGATTACAGCCCCAGTACATACTTGTCCTTGTCCTTGTTCCTGCCGTTTTGTTCCTAGGCGATTTCAAAAAACAGCATAGCCAAATATTCCAATTTTCTGCATGACAATAGTTGAGGTCACAAATAATGATCTCAAACGCATATGTGAATTCGTCGATTTTGCACAGTAGCTGAAAAAATTTTGTCATTGTCTTTGTCCTTGTGCCCTTAAGGACAAGTATGAACCGGGCTTAACGGGATAAAGAAATAACACAACACGGAATCGTGATAATTTTTTCCTGTTGTGCCACAGCACAACAGGTCTCTAATTTTGATTTTTGGCGGAATACACTGGGCTTGTAGTGCAATGTACGTCTGTGCGTTAGTTTGCTTTGCATATTAGAGCTACTGCGCGAGCGTCACATCATTGTCTAGTGCAAAAGTTACACTATAAGCAGGAAAAATGTCAATGTGCGTTTGTTTTGTTCATGTGTGTCACATAGTGCGCGTGTGTCACATTGCTGATAGTACCAACATTTGACCAAATAATTTTGTTGGCAGCATCTTATATTTCCTGTGAACTGTAGTCATTTTTGGTCATGAAAGAATGAATACACTTCTCACTCATCAAAACAACCCATTCCTACATAATTTGTCGTAAGATAATTAAAACTACTTCCAGTTTTTGCATAATCAACTTATTGTAAGATTGCATAAAAACGCATTGAACTTTTGCATACACATTTTACAATAAGAAAATTATCTGCTGCACAACAGGTTTTAGCTGACCTGCTGGTCAGCTTACTTGAACATAATTCTTAATACTTACTGAAGGTTTTGCCGCAGGTTGGGCTTGTTCAAATCAGGCACAAGTGTAATACTCTTAAGCTAGTGGCGTAATTATGTTGTGATTTTTGCGGCTGCACGGACATGCGGCTGTAAGTAAGAATCAACGGCATAACTGTTTCATTCTACATAGTAGATACCTTATTACCAAGAGTACACAATAGGATTGTATACATGTTCTACATTCCTATTAAGTACTCTTGCTATTACTTAAACTTAGACTACAACTTCCATTAAGCGGCCTGTTGTTATGGACAGCATTTTCACATGAATATAAATGTTTGATTAATATATTAATTATTAAACAAACAGCCAAATAGGTTTGTGGGTAATACTTTCATGGTTTTATTCTGAAATTGATCTTGGATAATGCACCCTAAGCCAACAAGCATAACTTTCAGATGCATTATAACTTGAGTCTAAAATTTTCTAGAATATAATGTCTCATAATAAGAAATAAATAGTATAATTCTTAATAAACATTTTAATAATTGGTATCGTTAGTTGAAATTTGATTGACTATAACATAGAGTAAAGTTAAAAATATGTTGTTATGACAAGCAATATGTGTTTTGGTAAACTAGAGGTTTCGCTGTTCATTTCTTGTTTTTGATCAAAAAGTGTATTTCCGAAGTCCTAGGTATGTGGCGTGACATGATAAAACTGAAACCATATATCACCTGTAGGAATGAACGAGAAGGAAGGGAAAGTTTTTAAAAAAATGATATCGTCATGGTGAACATTTAAACTCTTTGAAAGTGCAAATAATGAAAATTAAAGAACAATATGCGAGACTAAAAGATAAATACTGATTTTATGAAAACGTCAAGAGAGTTTGTTGAAAAAAAAAGACAGTATCATCATCAGAATGACCCAGGGGGAATTTGAACCCTTTATTTTTGGTTCTGCAGACCAGAGCTTTACCATTGAGCTACTGGGCCGATGATGAGCTATCGTAAATTCCATTAAGGTGGTAGTTCCCGAATAGTTTTTTACATGACGCTATTTTCAGAGCTATTTTTCAGAACAACCAGAAAGACAGGAATACAATGGGCACAATTTTTCAAAACGAGACTTAAAACTGTCTACAATCTCGTTTTGATCACTGATAAAATCTCAAGGTAAGACTAGCTACTTCATTTGCTTACAGTTCAGTAAGCCAACGTGGTAGCTAGTCTTAATCATGATATTTTACACCAAGTAAAAAATCTGGGTGTTTTTGGTGAGATTTAAGAAAATCAAGTCTCTTTACTCATAGTGTATAAAAATAGTGTCATAGTGTAATAAAACAATCTCTTACGCATATTGTCATAGTGTAAAAGAATAGTGTAATAGTAAAAAAAAGAGTAATTTCTGTCTGAAATAATAGTCACTGAGAATATGGAACTACCACCTTAAGGGGGGGCTACCTTAATACGTGAAAATTTTAGGTTCTCCGATTCGCTTCAAATTTGCGCACAATGTAGCCCCAGGAAAGGCGCATCGCAGATGTAATAAACTGGAACCAATGCTTTTGCCAATTTTTTTACTAGGGGCTACCAAAAATTCAATTTTACGTGTAAATCGTAGGCGCAAAAAAGATTTTTGTGCTCACAAAGCGTTCCTTTACTCGAAATTTTTGTTAATACTGACGAAGCTGATTTTTACATGATTCGATAGCCTAATGTCATATCTCCACCTCTATGATCCATTTTTTTAATTTTTGCCCATGGCCTGAGCAGTGACACCAAATGTAAAATCACTCAAATTTGGCGTGCCCAAAAAACAGCCATTTTTTCACATTTCGGCCTCGATTTTAGAATTGCAAATACATATAAAAAATCCGGATCATACGATTTTGCGCATACATGTCATGTAAGCTGCTACTATGCCAAGTTTTAGCCTGATTGGCTTGATGTGGTTTGTGTTAGAACTGTTCAACTAAGGGCTACTTTTAGGCTTTTTTGCGTACTTTTGCCTATGTAAATACACTGACAAAAGCACTGAACCAAAAGTGCACCTTCAAGCTTAATTGTTCTCATCTGACGTTGGGGTGCCTTGGGGGAGTAACATATGTAAAAATAAGCAAAATTGGAGAACTTTGCTTTTTGACCTGGGTAGCCCCCCCTTAAGTATTTGTAGTGAGCCGTTTATCTTACTTCACATCCCTCCCCCCGTCACATCCTCAAAGTTTCCTTGGCTTGTACACTATGTACCTATAATACACAACAGTTGCTTGTCTCTGTCCCGGTGTCCTATAAAATGAGTACAGTCGGGTCATACTTCTCCTTAAAAACATCGTGCAACATTGTGAGAATCATTTCGTATAATTTTTTGCAAACAAACTGCACTTAGTTCTTACTTTCGCGCAAGAAATTGACCCATTTGGCCAATGATATGGTCCTGTATTTTTCCTGTCGCTACCTCAGTAGCGACAGGACTTTACATTTGTTTTGCCCTACGTAAATTGCACGTCTTACATGTAATCACTGTGGCAAATTTGTGAGCGTGTTTGTGTGTAATTTTTCTGTAATGTGTGTGTGTGAGCTGGCCCAGGCGGCCAGCCAGCTAGCTTCGGTTTGTTGGTGCTAGCTAGCTTACTGTAGGGCCGAAATGGCCAAATTAGTCGTTTTCTATTGTTCTTTAAAGCCCTAAACATTATTTTTATTGACTGACGCTTTCAATTATCGAAAACTAGGTAAAATGAACTTAATTACCTACTTCCAGAATTCTTCAAAACAAGCAGCAATAAAAAAAGTCATCCCAAAACTAAGTAAAACGCACCTTGGCGGCAGTTTCAAATAGATGTATTCGAAAACAAGTGTAATCAGAAAATCGTAATTATTTTGGCATAACAGTTTTATTGGTACCTCAAGTATGCGTTTATTACAGTGTCGTTTATTCTGCAAGCTAATGTTTAAGTAGGGGTTGCTGTGCAAAACTTCGTCAATCAGAACTAATTTCGGGTGCATGAGCTAAACTGAAAGACTAAAACAGATTGCATTTACAACTGTGAGGCTTACTAGCTTATAGACGCAAATACGGACAGGTATAAACCTAACTTAAGCATTTTATATCATGGTGTAAATTTCTAAGCCATAAATGCACCGTGTTTTTTTCGCAAACACCTTGATTTAATAGCTACACAGAACATGCACTAACCGAACAGATATTTGTTTTTGCTAAGGCCCTGGGGTGGTTTGGTTCGTCGGAATTTGTGCCTTAGGTTGGGTAAATTCAAGGCATTCACACATCTTAAGGTGCAGAAACCTGGGGTGATTTATCAGTTACGTCAGAAAACCATGTGTCGGTCGAATGAGGTAGACTTAGAGAAAAGAATAATATTTGGGGCTGACAGAGTTGGGGGTTCTGTTGGGTGCAGTGTTGTTAAGCATTCTCCAAGTCCACACAAAAGTCCCAGGCTCGATCCTCTACACCATTTTTTCTTTTTTCTTTCACAAAATAGGGAAATCCTTCTTCAACATAATTATTTAAAACTAAATTCGTAAAATTAACGTAAAATTTACAAACGTTTTAAAAAAATACCGAAAATCTTTAGTAAAAGTTGAAATAATGTGAGCGACAGGTTAAACTTCCTTTGAAGGGATTTCTTCCAGCTGATGTCTATTCTACCGATTATATGTTGCACTGACTGTTGGTCATGACTTCAATTATGCTGTGACCATGGATCAAAACTCAATAAATTTTGCATAAAATTGCTGCTTGTTGTGAGACTACTTAACGACATATATTAATAGAGACAAGAATAAGCACGAGTATGAACCAGGCTTTAGACTAGGTACTCTAAAAACCACCAGTCAATTGAATTACCTGGATATTAAAGGCAAATATAAAGCATTGGCTGAGTGAATTTACAATAGTGATGAGACGTCAAATTTGTGATTCAAAAACCTTATTGTGAAAGCAAGTGTTAATACTCAATTTATACTACCAGCTGATAACGAGCTTAGTGTAGCTTGACTAACTAATTTTGATTCAGTAAATTATCTAATGCATAATATAAAATAAATGCAAAAGTATAGAAATAAACCAGAGGGTTTCTAGTGTAAAGTGTAGACTTTGAAGTACCATACGTGTGGCTACCGTTCTGTGACTACAACACTTTGGCCGGGATTCACACAAGACGGTTATCGTTAGACTCAGGTTCAAGATCAATTCCTAACCTGGATTAAACGGATTAGATTAAATTTTGAATCGCAATAATTCACCACATTGACTATTAATTCATTTAAAACATTATTTGTAGCAGCTTTGCACACAAAATTTTGTACGTCTATCTCAACATTGAGATATGTTATTAAACAAACAGATTTTAATCTAATCCGTTTAATCCTTTTCAAGTAGTTCGCTTTCCGTCTTGAACGTTCTTTCTGATAGAAATAGAAGAGCAATAAAAAATCAATGTTTATTTTATACGATCTTCATCCGAACATTTGACAGAAACCGCGTCTTAAACAGATTTTATTAAAGTTTAATAGTAAGCCAGCTGGTAAAGTATTACTGATTCGTTAGGCCACGTTCTTACTAAATAAGAAATTTATTAATCGTACCAAATAGAAAATCGAAATAAAACTTAACGTAGGAAATATAAATTAAGACCTATAACTAAAAAATAAGGAATAGGTTTAATAAGGTCGGTTCACACGAGGCAACGCGCTTTTCAGGCAATCTGCAAGCAACGCGCGTTGCTTGGATATTGCTTGCAAAAATACGTTCACACGAGGCAATTTTCAAGCAACCGATCACCAGACAACCTGCAGGCAATTGCCAATCAAATTTGAGCCCGCCTAAATTTTAAACTGGAGGTTGTTCTATGTGTTTTTGGACTGCCAATTTTTTATTCTGAGTGCGTTACAGTGGATTAAACCAATATTAAACTAAGACTCTTTGCATATTAAAACAAAAAAAATTATTAAAAATTCATCACCAAATCCATTTCGGATTAAAACAAACTTAAATGTAGTCCATTAAATTCATATTTGTTAATTCATCCTTCTAAACCTAAGTGATAATTCATCCTTCTAAACCTAAGTTTTTTAAACAGGTGGTTGGTGGTTGAAACAATATCCCTGCTGTTGCGTTTGAAAATTAAAAAACCATCTATGTTAGAGAAACTGTGCTTTGAATGGAGCCCTAAATGAAGGTCCGAAACCCGGGTCGCATCTGGTGCCAAGATTTTGGGCCAACATTTCTGCGCAGCCAGACAAAAAACTATTCTCAGTCACAAGCAGTCTTAATCTGAGAATTCGTCACTGTTAAAAAAAAACATTTTTAACAATCAGTCTTATTTTCATACAGACTTGTTTTTTCCGGTTGGACAATTTTTTGTCGCAATGTTACAACAAAAGAATCCTAAGAGACGTTTTGTGGTTAGTAGTTTGACACCATGGCTCTGGAAGGCCCACTAGAGAGAAAAGATATGTAAAAGAATTCAGCCAATCAAGTTTGCAGGGCTGTCAATGACCAATCAGATTGAAGAGTCACATAGCTACGCAACCTAGTGACAAAAAATACGTAACCAAAAATATGGTAACCTGTGCATTGTTATGTATTCTTATTCTTATGGTATTTTCTGTGAAGTTCAACATGTAACATATAAGTTTAATTGATGTATCATATGTAATGTAATGTTTTTTGTGGCGCTATCAAGCGTATGGCTGTACTTACTCTTTTAGGCCAAATCGCACGAGGGCGCATGAGATGGCACATGGCGGAAGCCATGGAGCAAAATGCGTCCTCATGTCTTGAGGCCTTTACACATGCAACGGTAGGTACTGATGGGACTAAAACAAACCAGCTATGATTGTGCTGGTTTGATTTATTTATACGTCTTGCAAGAGAAGGCAAATCTTGTAAACTTTGACACAAAAACTGAGAAGTTTTTATGTTGGGTGGAAAACCAACACCGCTTGCGGGATTGGAAGTTAAGGTCTTAAACTTCGCCCCAAATTATTGCTATATAACCCCAAAGTCAACTTTTTTGCCGTCCGTTCTCTACAACCTTGGGCTCAGAAAGAAATTTACAGTTTATCCAAGACTATTTTCAACCATTAAACTGGTAAAAATACAGAAATGGCAACTAATTAAGCAAAAAGTGAGTATAATCTGATTAAGGCTCATATAAAATAGGATTATATATGGGTTAACGTCAAAGTACGTATAATGTCAGGTATTGGAATTTTTGTTATTGTCAAATGTTGTCAAAATAAATAAAAATTCATCAAATCAAAAATTTTGTTTATAGTAAGATAAGCTAGTGAGTTCACAATATTCGTAGAGCTCAGCGTTAGGGATTAAATTGAGTTTTTAACTTTTATTACTTATTTATTTATGTAGTATGTTTTTAATGTTTATTACATATTTTTGGTGGTGTTACTTTGGTTATTGTTATTCTTATTACTAAGCCTGAGCCATTATTGTTATTATTCAGCCTGAGTGCAATAAGTAATTCTGAACCAGCAACCAAAAGGGGTAAGTTTTCTTTGGTGATTGAAAATTTCGTCACACATTGCGAATAGTGATGTGGATCGGATCGGATCGGTCTGAAATTTTGATGCTGATCCGATCCGGATGCTCGATTGGCGATTCGATCCGATCCGATCCGATCCAGGCCCGGATCGGCCGATCCGATCCGATCCGCCGATCTGATCCGATTCAAAATTGCGTAACCTCGATGAAAGCTAAAAAATCTTATTTTTTGTAGAAATATTGTCAAGTACTTTTTATATATAAGCTTTATTTGTATATATTGCTATAAAAGTTTAATGAGTTTGTATATAAGATGATATTTTTTTGCAATGAGAGCTAATTAGACAATCCCACGACCAAAAATTTTGATCATTTGGAAATGGAACTGTTTTGAAAATTTTGGGCGACTACCGTAGGTCGTGGATAACAGCGGGTTGGGTTGGGTTGGGTCGGAAACTTTGAGCCGTAGGTCAACCCTTGGGTACCAACTTTTGGCTGCGTGGGCCGCTGCATTTTGTCAAACCGACGAATTCAGAAAACTTTTTCAAGTATTCAATCCAATCTGGGTACATAAATTTGGGTACCATGCGGTTAAAGTAGGTAGCAATGTGAACAATGTACAACCGTACACTGTGCAAATTGTGCAGGGGTATCAGTTAAAAACGATCGATCATCAGGTACGGTATCTTAAAAATGGTGGGCCAAGTTGATCGTGGGTCGACTTTGACGGCGCGAGTTGGATCTTGAATTGTGGGTTACCCACAAGTGTCAAACCGCGTGTTTGATGGGGTCGCGGGTCGTAAATTTTGATCCGCGTCGATTCTATCTGCAACGAATAATGCCCAACTCCTCTGTTAACGAAAACAATGTTGCAAAATTTAGTATTAGTCTTCACTCAACTACAATGATTAGAAACATTTCCTCCACTGATGCATGCATAAAATGTACGCTTCCGCTATTATAAAGCCAATATTATGATAATTCGAGTAGTAGTTATACTTGTGCGTTTGATTGATCGCTCAAAAAGTTTTTGAAATTGTCAAATTTTTGTCAAATTACGAAATTTTGTGATCAATACTCAAAATTTATACTACCGATCCGAATCGCCGATCCGAAATTTTGAAGCCGATCCGATCGGTAAATTCAGCGATCCGATCCGATCCGATCCGACCCCCGAATCGTCGATCCGATCCGATCCGTCGATCCGATCCACATCACTAATTGCGAACGTTGAAAATTATATATTATATATATACATATATATATATATATATATTTAGATGTATATAGATATATATACTATGTATGTATGTATATATATATTATATATATACATATATATATTATATAAATTATATAGTATACGTTGCAAAATTAGTAACACTCCCCATACAAAAAATATGTACATAACAACTGAAAAAAATAGTTAAACGTTAAATATTCAGCTATTGATGTCCATTGATGTTGATGTCCAACGTTTGTTACAGGGTGTAAAAAAACCCCGCAAGAGTAAAAACAAAAAACAAAAAGTCATGCAACAACAACATTGGAAACTGTCTTTGTTATAATTTCGTTTTTGAGTGCATCAGCACTACTCTTCAGTTAAATTTTACACTGGAGACTCAGAAATACAAAAATCAAACCGGTGTTGAAATTTAAAAGAGAATTCAGTTTTTCAAGAAAGCTTTCGTTTCTACGTAAACTATATTCTGGCTGCATAAATAAAGCCTTTCAATCTAAAAGAAGAACTATGAAAACTGTAAATATTGTTCTAATCAAGACAGGAGCCTTGTTACATTGTAACTGAAACCGACTACAGTATGCAAAATAAAGAAAATGAAAATGTCTGAATTGAATAAAAATTATGTGCGTGTGCTGAAACCATCATCTGTAGCTCAAAAAAGTGACGAACTTAACAAGCAACCAGGTATATAATGCAGAAAAAATACCTATTTTTTGAAACAATTTTATATTTTACTAAGTTGCATAGAAACAAAAAAGTGTTATAAAATGCCTACAGAATAAATTAAATTTTTAATTCTTCTTTATTTCTTGATTTTCCCTTGTTTCAGATCGCTCCATTGGCCACATAACAACCTTTTATTTTACGCCAACATACGACAGTAGTAGAAAATAAGAGTTCTGAAACAGTTCCGGAACCAAATATGTGACGCACATTGTTATACTGCATTTTTAGATGCAAATTAAATCATAGTGCTCAATGCTTTTACTACTGTTAGTAGTTGAGACAACGTTGCCTCACTGCCTGTGCATAAACTGACGCACTTTGATGGCCGAAATAGAGCCTGTAATAGCCGCTTGTTTTTTACCAAAACCTTAATTTCTTGCAATTTTTTAAAAAGTATAGCTATAGCTATACTATAGCTTTGTGAGCACCAGGCATGTCGGGTGCCCAAATAGCAGGCTAAAAAAATGAGTTTATTAATAATTATGTTTCACGTTTTTTATTGCAAAATACGATGAAATATTGTTTTACCTGCAGTTAATAGGCTGATATTTTTGTAGACTAACTGATATTAGATCATGTCATGCCTAATTTCTATCACCAGTGCGGCTCGTTAGTTTAGTGGATTGATTCTCGCTCACGGTGATCCCGGGTGCGATCCCCGGACAAGCACGCTTTTCATTTTTTGCAAAATTAAAGTCTTACCTCTGCTTGAAGTAGTATTAAAATTTATTTGTAAAATTAAATTACTAAAATAGTTTTACTCACAACTCAGCCGTCAATCTCTTAACGACGGTAAAATAAACTTCCTTTTGTTAAAAATTAGAGCGGGCGCTCAATTTTTTTGTGAAAAACTGACGCTCCGGTGTCATAAAATAGTAATTTTTCACTCAGTACTCAGTAGCCAAGTTTGCAAATTTTGATAAGTAGTTACAGTTCATAAGTAATCTGTAAAGTTTTGGAGCAAATCAACAGTACAAAAATCAATTTATCCACAAATAATGGCCGCGTTTATAATTTCATTTGGAATATTGACACTCAGTACTCTCAATGTAACTACTTCTCACACAGCAGAAGAGTTCGTTGTTAATAAACGGTTGTAACTTGGAATATTTTGAAACCACTTGGTAAAGCATCGAAATGGATAAGATGATTACATAAGTCTGCTAATGGCACATAAAGAGCGTGGGGAGTTTGCGTAAAATTGTTGGACTTATTTGATCTGGATCTGCAGCCTTTTTTTGATCTAAGCTTTGCAAAGCTTTAGCTATTTGATCTTGAACTAAATTAAAAGAAATAGACTGCAAGTTGTTTTAAACAATTTTTTAATGTTTTCATGAATTAATTTATGGGAAGATTTAAACTGGAACGTTTGTTTGCAGGCCCGATGCAAAGTATTCATGTATGCTTTCAGCGATATCTTGATCATTGACGCGGACGTTCCAAATGTATTCGACAATTTTTAAAACTTTCGCAGTTTTTTGTTTATCACACAATAAAAATATTTTTAAATCTATATTTTTTTGTTGTGTTGAAATGCACGCCAAAACGAACACAACTGTGCCTGACTGACTACTCTTTAACAATAGAAAGAAGAAAATCTGAACATAGCTGTGTTCACCCAATTATCGGACAATTATTTGACCTTTTATTGGACAAAAAGTTATCAACACAATATATAAGTTCCGGACTGAAATTATACAAATGCATAACAATCAATGTTTCTACAGAAATGAACACTTGCATACTTTTATTCCACAAACTTGCCTTATTGAGCAACTGGCGTAAAAAGATTGAAAATTGACACAAAAGAAATACAAATGGGGTCACAACTTACAAAAAAATCACTGTGTAGTTCGCAATACGAGTACAAAATTATCTGATCTGCAAACTAATTATCTTCAAAACACTAACCAAAATTGCTCGACAATTGTGCAGCGAGCAAGTATACGTACGTATCGGTCATCCTTTCAAAAGTACGTACATACGCTAATTATCTAATTTGCATAATCTCCAGTTTTGTATTATCTGTTTTGTCAACAAAGTCAGTTAGTAAGCTGCTGTCGTGTGGTATGGTTTGGCTCCTCATTCTTTTCCTGCCTGTGTCTGGCATCCTGTACTCAATACTGTTGGTATCTCAGAATACTCAGGATGGTCCCTCAATACAAAAAACAGTCAATACTGGACAAACAAGCACTTATCGCCTCCATATTCATGGCGTGAAAATCTCATACCCACTGCTTGTTTCTGACTTACTTAAAAGTTTCAAACAGAATTTAATAGAATCCGGGTTTGATGCGGGCAGCTAGTCCGTCCATTTATTTTCATAATTATATCCAGCTATTTAACAAACCATCTATAATACGAGCTAAATTAAATTAGCAATTAAATTTAATTGTATAAACGAGGAAGTTTTTTATTTCCTTAGGATATATTAATAACCAAAACTATTTGTGGTAGTACGTCAATGTACTAATGGCACAATAGCCGTACTTTTAGTGGAGCATTTTGCTTGATTACAGTCTATGCTTCAATGAGTAGTTGTTAGCCAAATGAACCCTTGCTTCTCACTAGAGAAACATGTGGTAAAACTAATTCTGCTATATGTTTAGGTGTCCTTCATTTTTGCTCCTGTTTCTATGAGACTGTGTACGTTGGAGCCTAAAATATTCACCAGTTTGTTTGCAGTAGAGAAATTTTCAATATGAGTCCCAACATTATGTGAAAAATAAACGCAGGCATTAGTTTTTTGATCAGTGATTTTCTATTTCTGAAATCAGTATATGGTTTGGTTTGGTTTATTTAAAAATAAGGCATATACAGTTTAGTTGCCAACATAAAATCCAACGGACATACTATGTTAATATTATATGGCAAATAATGCATTAGTAGAGCACAGTATAACATAATAATGAACAATAACTATTATAATATATGATTTCATATAATTTTAGTAAAATGTTATAATTTAGTGAAAGGTTAGTATGAATAAACAAAAAAGAAGATTAGAAGAGGATAACTTTATTAAAAGTTGTTTCACAGAGACTGGTTTCACAGACTGGTTTCACAGATTGTATAATCACTGCCATTGGATTAAGCAAATTAGTTTTGTTTATTTTTCGCACGCCAAGTCATAAACCAGTATTTTTCGTACTGACTTGCTTGACCAACAAGAAAAGTTGAAGAAGTTTGACTAAATTTTTTATTAGACCGCTTTAAATCGCTAATCTGCAACGCATTTACCTCAAGCCAATGGCCAAAGTGTTAATACTATTGCTATCATATACTCTTGTCTGCATGTATTTATCTGTAGGAATATAGTATGCCACCACGTTTGCCCTTATTTTATACAGTGTTACTTGTTTTTTCGCTGGTTGCTTGCCTGTTTTATCACAACATTACACTCGAGAGGTTGTTGCCATTACACAAACACAAGGTATTAGAAAAATACTAAAGTAAAATTATTTATAAAAGTGTTAATTAATAAATTAAATGTTATAATTATGTTTTCGTTTTCTGATAACAGCGACCTTAAAATGTAAGCTAAAACTTTTAGTGTTAGTTAGGCGTGCCAGGTTTAAGACATGTATCACACATGCAACTGAAATGCTTTGATTATTGCTTATTATTAATGCTCATTACATAAGTGTTCATTGCATTGTTGTTCTTACTTGCATTACTTGTTCTTACTACGACTACCTATTGTTTGTTATACGAGCTGCAGTAGCTAGCAAATGGCCTGAGTGAAGGCCGTTCATAGTAACAAGTAAGTAGATAAAATCATGGGTAACAGTGTAGTAATCAACACTCAAACAATTTGATTGTTTCAGGTCACGTCGTCACGTTCTTGTCGTGGGCTGATCGGTTAATTGCGTAATTTTATTATTTCAGCTGAAAACGTTTGATCCGTCTATGAGCGTTCCCTACGCCTTTGGTCACCAATCATACCACGATTGCCGTTCCTTATTTCTCAAAAAACCAAACAGTAGCGATGAAAATTGGAATCAATCTAAGATTTGGCGACCAACCGACGTTTTGACCGACAGACAAATCGCTAATATGAACTGTGCTGAATTTCACAAACGATTTTGGTTTGCCACATTTGCAATGACTCGAGAGGAGGCTAATTATCCCATAGCTTATGCCATGCTTGTTTATACTCGTGCTGATCAAGTGGGTTTAAGAGTCAATCTGTGCAGAAAGAAAAGAAAAATTCTTACTGAAAGAAAGACAGCATCAGTATGAGAATGCCCTTTGGGGGTTTATTTTACTTTAAAATACAACAAATTTTTTTAGTTGACACAAAAAACAATAAAAACCAAAAAAGAACTAAAATGTTGTGCATATTTTAACCTGTAACTTGACTTTAAGCCACGTTAATTTTTTAAACTGACGCTTTTGACTCATTCTGTGGTATAATGCTATCACGTAACACGGCAATGAAACGCAGAACGGCAGAACTTGTCTTTCCAATGTTTCTGCGATATTCACAGCAAAAGTAATTTCAGTTTTTTGTTTTTGTTTAATATCCAAAAATGACAAACTACAAAGTGCTCTGTCACGAAGGATTTGCGGAGTAAAACTAATTCCGATTTACATCCCTTAAATCTCACACGGACTGTAAAGTAAAACAATGAAAAACAATGGCGCTTCTTTAAGCTGTTGGATTATGAGCTTTGTGTTTTCATTAACAAAGTATTAAACGTTGCTGGTAGCAACTATAAAATAGCACAGTTTAACGGAGCGTATAATTTGATAACCTATATACACGAGACTCGAAAGGTAAACGTCTGAATATTTAATTAGGTACTTTTAAATTCAAGGGAAAGTTAGTCGACACATCCATTATCATTATTAACAGGATAGTGTATATATATATATATATATATATATATATATATATATATATATATATATATATATATATATATATATATATATATATATATATATATATATATATATATATATATATATATATATATATATATATAAAAAAAAAATAATACCATCATTTACAATTTGATAACGCACTTTCTAATACGACAAAAATTAAGCAGACATCATCCAGCTGAATTTACACATACAACATGCATGCTATTTAGCGCGTGTTTTACACTGCAACAGTTGAATTTCAAAACAATAATTCCTTTTATTTATAGAAGGAATAAAATTTTGCTAGACGAGCAATAAAATTTTTCTACGCGGCGGCTTTGGTCGCCGCGTATATCGATATTAGGGTGTCGTCAGCTGCAAGGAAAAATTTCAGGCCTATTCAAAACGCTGTAAAAAAGTTTCGTTGTCTTTATATGACGTTGTGTCAGGCTCTAGAATTCTGTATAAAATATGAAGTGTATATGCGTAATTAACGTGTGGCTACGTATAATAATTATAATATGCACTTGTGCTCAGCTTAATCTTCAGTGATTGTAAGCTGTATAGTATCAAATCAATAGTTGCCATTATCATTATTTTGACTGACACATAGTTTGACATTGCAATCTTCACTGAATAGTAAAAAAATAATTGACTGTCAGAACGACATTTTTTACGAAAGTTTTGTCCCTCAGAAAGATTTACCCGTGCACCGCGATTGTTCTGAGAAGATATATTCACAGTTTAAGCAATTGTGCTTGAAGCTGCACACGGGCAAAGCACAAAAACAAAAAGGTATCATTTCAAGTGTAGTGGAAACAGAATGCAGTGGTAGAAACTAAAAATAAAACTAAAAACAAAAAAATTACAACTTTCAATTAAACATAAAAGATAAAAATGTGAACACATTTTCGAAATTAACAAAAGATATCCCAAGTAATCTGTGTGTAGTTTGTCACAGAATTTTATTCTTTTCAAGTTATGCATTTGGAAATACGTGCAAAATTAACCAATTAGTTTTCTGTTAATGTCATACTTTATGCCTTATGGGCATACTTACTGCCATAAAACAATCAGACAAGGCCAAATGCCCATAAAAGCCCTGATTAACGCACTGGAAATCGTGCTTGAATTAAATTCTTGAATATCCTTGGAAGAAAATTCATCTCTCGTTTGCAAGCATACTTGTCTTTGTATTTAGTACCACATGGATGTGTTTATGGTCAAAAAGGGTTAGCTCTTCATTTTTAGTGCGACACAGTTACGGTAACCAGAAACTTTCCGATACATACAAATGAACATGTTCTATGTTTCATTAAAGTTAAGACCATTTGTTCATCCAACCAAAACGATAGAAGAAATGTCATGGTTAATAGTCCATAATTTTTTTAAACTAATAAACAAATTTTACTAAGTTAAATTGTTCTACACGTACAATGCATTACGTACGACAGTAAATATTCCATTACACACTTTAAGACAACAATTTAGTTTGTGTGTGACTGCAAACATTAAAATTTAAATTAAATAAGTATTAATATTGAGACTCCAAAAATCAGCTGCAAATATATTACACTATTGGTGACTGACACTGATCTAAACTTGCTACTGATGATTTACAATCTGCCGCGTTTTATGTTCCTTTGGAACATTCGTGCTACTGCATTTTAATGCTAAATTTCAGTTGGAATAGTTAGAGGTCGTCGCATTAAACAATTTCTAGATTAACACGATCTTGGTCAGGTCTTAATGTCATAAAAAGAATGCTACTCCCGAGACGTCCTTGTTGTTTTAGATTGTCCGATTGTTGCAGACGATCTATTGGCCACAAAATATCTACTGTATTCACGTAGACCTGGGAAGTCAACCCAATTTTGTCAGTGCCATTACAACCATTGTTGAATGTCTACCCAATAATGTTTTTCTTTCCTGTAAGCAGTTTGTATTTTGATTTGAGGTTATATTTATCTCATTTTTAGTTTTATAAAAATTACGTGAATTATTTGATATTTATGCGATTAACATGTTTATTGTTGTAAAAGATTAGCTCAAGTATTTGCCAATTGACCTATTTGTTTTTTTAATATATACGTTTTATTTTAATACATTTCAAATCTAAAAGTAAAATACTATTCACTTAACGTTCAAAAGCGAAATTTGTGAAAAAATAATTTTTGTCGACTTAAGTATTTATACAAAGTTAAGATAGGGATACAGGGGAAGGGGAGGGCAAAAAGAATAGTTTTGCGTATAACTGGTCAACTATTAACTAAATCTTATTAGTTGAGAGGGAGATTTTGTCTACTAAAGTATTTATAGTGTTAGTATACATAGAGATATAGTGTATATATAGAGATAGTTTAAGGGGGAAGGGGAAAAAACACATGTTGAAACAAATATAGTATAACAAAACATTGAAATTGGTGTACTTCAATTAAATTTAGTAAGTGATTGCGACTTCTTACAGACCGTACACCTGGTAGGTAGGCGACTCTTCAGTGGAGCTACCTCCAGGCACATGCTTTTGAAATTTTGAAAAAAGAATAAAAATATGATAAAAATGGTTTCGTCGCAGTCGCCTCAGCTAGGGGCATATTAGTAACATTAAAAGACGATATTTCATAATAAACAGGCTTTAACTATGTGTAATATAAACGTTCAGGAGTGTCAATTCCGTATTTCTTATGCATACTCCACTTAGTACATATGGTGATATACGATGCTCTTAAGCGTTTTTTGCTATATTCCTCAGGGACTAGACTATACATAAGTTTGTTGGTTCGTAGTTTGAATTCATTCAAGCTACTGCAAACATTCCAAAAACGAATTAATTTGTTCTTAAATGTATTATAAGCACAGTTACTGGACATATTTCCAGTTAGGTCAGGGAGAGAAATAGTGTTAAAGTCGAATTCATCTCGTTTGTCAAATATGTTAATACGAAATTGACGTTCACTAATGCTAATGGTCATGTCGAGTACATCTGTTTTGTCACTTGTGCTATTCATTTTCTTAAGAGTAAGACTAGGCGGATAAATATCTTTATAAATATCATAAAAAGTGTCATCATCGTTGAGAAGAGTAATATCATCAATGTATCGGTATACGTACTTCAGTTTTTTGCAACAGCTATTGTTTTTTAATAAATGTTCTTTGACATACTTGAATTCAAAGCCAAAAAGAACAAGGTTAGTTATAAAGGGACCAACGTTGGTACCCATAGATATGCCATTTTTTTGTCTCAACAACTTATCGCCACATAGGAAATAACTATTTTCCACAATCCATCGAGTAAGTTTGAGCATTGATTCGTTGCCAACGCCTATACCTTTTGTGTAGTTTGAAAACCAGTTAGCATGATTTCCATGTAGAGCTAGTCGTGATTGTTTGTTGAATGCTATTTTCAACACAACTTCCATGACGAGAAAATTTCGCTGTGGACCAGATTGGTGTATATTAGACCAAAATCATAAGTGTTTACAGTTTTAGCTGTTTTCTTTTTGTTCAAAACTTCAATGTCATTCAGAATACGTTTATTGCTATTAATGATCCAGTATGGAGAAATTTTCCAGTGTCTATAATGTAGGCTGTTGCAATAGTTTTCTACATTCTTTTGGATTTTCTTGTAACCAAAACTAAGTGTTAGAGATATAGGTTTAGTGCAAGATTTGGCACTAGAAATTATTGTTCTAAATCCAGTAGGGTTCTTATGAAATTTAGGTATCATTTGCACAAAAGGCAAGTGTTTGTTTCCCGAGGTAATATTGAAGCCAAATGACGTTGACTCATCGGATAGCTTTTAAATTAGATCAGAAGCTTTAATATCATTGATAATTTCGTAAGTATTGCTGTTATGCGTAATGCCCATTTCTTCGAGTAGTTTGTTGATATACAAAACTTTGCAGATTATTGCAAAATTTTGTGATGCTTTATCCACAACGGTGAAAACTAATTTCTCTTGCAGTTTCTCAATTTTATTCTTTAATTTTAAATTGTTTATTAAATCGGGCCAGACGTTGCTAACTCTATCAGATTTGAATATCTTATACAGGTTGACATTCTCGCAAATTGGATTGCAATAGTGTATTAGTATTTTTGCAGGCTTTTTCTTTTTGCACAAATCTGCACAAGTCTTTAATTAAGCTCAAGTGTTCATCTGTAAATTTATCCATAAGCTTAGCGTACAGAAGACCAATTGATTTTTTATCCATTGCGAAAATGATGCCAGTTATTTTAGATCTGAATAGTTTAATATCATTCTTGATTGTCTTGGTAACTTCACCAATGAATTTGTCAATATCATTATCTTGTTTTCTATGCTGGCGTGATTTTTTTCTGCCTCTGCAATGGCTGTATTGTTCGATTTTGTTGAAATGACAACATATTGGCAGATTCGAGTTTTCTTTTCGAATCCGATCATTAAGTTCATAAGGGAACTTAGTTCGAAGTGTTTTGATCCAATAGTCTTCTCGTTCCAATCTATTCTCTTTATCAGTGTTATCGTCTCCAGTATCAACTAACTTTTCTATGATAGTAACAGAATATTTTTTGCAAATTCCAGGTTTGAAATGTGTAGAAAGTAATTTACAATTGACAATTGAAAAAAATTTACAATTCCTCAATTGACCGTCTGTGATCTCCAAAACGCTCTCTGAGCGATCTTTTAGTTTCACCAACGTATTGGATAATGCAATCCGTGTAAGTAATTAAGTAGATGATGTTAGTAGCGCTGCAATCCAAACTAACTTGAGTTTGGTGATTCGTTACTATGTGCTTTCTGTTGGTGTAGGCGTCGCTGAAGCTAGTGCAAGCGTCCACGTATTTGCATGTCAAACACTTTCGACTTTTGCAAAGATTCATTGTAGTCGCACCAAAAATCATTTTTATTACAAAGTCAGAATTATATACTTTAATACCCATGACATTTACACAAGATTCAAAAAAAAATTATTATACTTTAAAGAAACAGTTTTAAATAAATTCAATTTATGCAAATATCAAAATTTTAGCAAACCGGGAGCGATCCATTTGGGGCACGGACGGAATTCTGAAAGGAGCTCTGCACTGCATGCGTGACTTGCATGATTACAATTCTGCTTGGAAATTCATACAAATCTATTCAGGCAACGACTTTCCGCTCAAAACCAATCTTGAACTGGTTCAAATACTACGTATTTTAAACCAGTCTAACGATTCTGAGCTTGAAGACGGTCAAATTGAGCGATATTTCTACACAAATGTTGGGGTAGGTCTAGTATACGAGTATATATGGAATCAGATATTAGGTATCTTTTACTGTATATTCAAATTAGGTAAGCCAGGCAGCAGCCATTTACACTAACACAATTGACGTATGCATTGCGCAATACTATTCTGCAATACAATACAAAAATTTCCAACATAGTCGTTTCATAAAATTTTGCAATTGTTAGTTTTGCAAATTTTTTGAATTTTTGTTCTTTCGTTCAGTGAGTATATAATATAAAAAACTCTATTCAACTGCCTAGTCCCAGCAAGTGCTTAAAACAGCCAATTTTTTAGAAGTGGAAAGTTCGACCCGTTCCTCCTCACGGAGTGCACATTTACAAGGGCAGCTTTCAATCCACGCTCACACGTCGACTTGTGCACTTTTTGCTGACGGATCGACGGGCAAAAGATCTTCTTGCTTGGACCAAAAATGCCGAAATTATTGATGAACACTATTGGGCTACAATTATTCATAACACGCACTTGCGGGCGCCTGGGAATTTTCCAGGTATTTTTATTTGTTTGTCCGTAATGCAAGTTGTATGTTACTCATTTTTTGTTTTAATATTGCAACTCATTTTTTTGGTTTGCTATGCAAAAATAACGCACTGCCTTTTCCGCAGTGCACTGTGCTAAGGCCAACATAACAAGCACTTTTGGTGACGAGCGTACTTTTTTTCACATGACGACACTAAGTATTATTTTACCGTATTGGTAAAATTAGGCGCGGCACGCACCAAGATTTCTTTGTCAGTAGTTTTTCTAATTTCAGATACAGATACACTCTCATGCTTATTCGAGTCTGTATGAAAAAATGGAAATTAGACAGTACTGCCAAATACTATCGACTTTCAACCAGCCATTATCGTTACTACAGTATATTGTGTAGACTGTAGACACGCACACTCAACTTGCCGTACACACACACACACGCACACACACATAGACACCTTGCGCGCAGCGCGCTGTATACAGCACGCGCATGAGCCAGCGGTAAATACTGCTGGCTTCAGTGATAAATACTGCTGGTTTCAGTGATGCACTGAAACTGTGCATGATTTACATGCATTTTCAGTTTCAGTGCATTAACTGAATTTAGTATGCACGGCCGCTGAGGCGGCCGCGCAAAAATGGTAAAATGAGAGCAAGCTAACGTTTTCTGAAAAAGTGTTATCCTAAAATATACAGTTTAAAAGTTGAAAAAAGAACTGCCACAACTGAAAAATTGAAACATGAACTAAAATTCTACACACGGAAACAAATATGCCGACAGAACCTAGTGAGGATCAAATTCTAAAGTCGAGACAAACTACGATCAAGAGAGTGAAAGACTGCACTCAAGAATACCAAGTATGAGACGAAACATTGCGTGTCACTATCGCAAGCTCCTGGATGTAAAGTGGTATCGGTTACGGTTAGACGGGCTGGCCTCTGGGCTCAATTAAGGACCTTATCCAAAATTGGATTTAACGGATTAGATTTAAATTTTGATAATAATACACGACAAAATAAAAACAGCCGGCTGAAACTTGGCCATATAAGGCTTAAATAGATTATTTCGTAATGTGCCAAGTCTCATTATGTTAATCTAACAATCTGCTATTGGGAAAATAAAGTTAAGTCTGATCCAATAGTCCAATGCTGGATAAGACCTTAAGTCAGCATAAGCAGTTAAAGATCGACCATAGGAAAACTCTCCAAACAAACACTCCAAACTTTGTGTTGTTCCTGCAAAAAAACTTTGTAACCTAAAGACATATCTAGCCTTTGATTTTGTTTTAAAGTTGTCAGTATTTTTATATTGCAATGTATCTGTATTTTCGTTGCTTTACAATCAATTATTATTATTTTTTAGGCGAATGCTGGCACTACTTCCACTTCAGAAATCGACGGAAACCGTGGATATCTCGGCATCAGGTTTGGGATGAACCAGACGTTGCTAATCCGTGCACTGGTCAACTAGTACACGGTTCCTGCGTTTTTGGTACCGGAGATTTGCATCAAGTGCCGGAAGCCTATCAGCTAGCTTTGCATAAAGTTTATTCGAACTTTGAGCCGGCAACTTTTCGATGTCTTATAGAAGACTTTTTTAACAGAACTTTTTTGGATCGAAAGTCAAGAATTAACAGATTCTTTTATGAACGACTACCGTCTGTGAAATATCAATATTTAAATGAAAAAGAAAAATTGCAGTTTAACTGTTTTGACATTAGTTGAAGCTAATCCGCTCCTCATTTTTAGACTATTATAACCCTTTCATGCCTGGAAGGACCATATAGCACCAACGCTATTAGTACCCTATCTGGGTCTATAAAACTTGACTAGTTAGTTGTGGTCAGCTAATCCTCAAGCGTTCTTTTACCAATCGTAGATCTTTGTATTTAGCGGCCAAGTTTTACTCCTACTGCCATACAACAAAACCTATGCGTAGTTGAACAATGTGAAAATTTGAATATTTTTCGTCGCAAAAGTAGTATTTTCTTTATGGCCACATTATGATAATAAATCGAAACCCCGGCAGTCGACTTTTTGTGCATCAAATACAGCGGATATTGTAGTTAATTTCTAGCATTCAAACTGTTTACAAGCGTACGGTTGCTGTGTTAATACTCTAGGGTGAGGTACATGCATGAGCGATGGCGCAAAATTTTCACAAACTTTCATCGTTGAGCGCTTATAACTGAAAAACGGTGCGTTCTAGACATTTATCGACTAAATGTTTTGTCCACCATTTATTACTCTGTCGAATGGCGGTTTTGCCATCTCTCTACGACGCACGTAGCTCGAGTTATGGCCAAAAAACTAGATGGTGTCAGAGTCCGGCTGCCTAGACAGAGAACGTCCCGGCATGAAAGGGTTAATTCTATTCAAATCTATTCAAATTTACAAAGTATGAGGTTAATGTTTCACTGCTTCAATGCTAGTCATTTTTACTGCTATGCCACAAACTTTTATCAATTGGTTGCTACTCATTTTTGTAACCAAAACAAGAGGAGTCACTCAGGTGGGATTCACAAAGCCTGTTTAACTTAGACTCGGTCTAAGTCTTAGACTGCGTTTAAACGCAGTCTTCCTAAATCAGCGTGCAAAAAATTGCATGTTCGTAACGAATTCTGCACACAAATTTTCAAATATAGAGCGCGTTTTTCTAAAACATGATTCTGTCAAAAGGCTGTTTAACTTAAACGCAGTCTAAATCAGCCTGATTTTCTAACAGAAACTTAGACCTGCCTATACGGCCGTCCAAGCTATGTTTAAGTTAATTATCTTCGTTAACCGACAGTCTAAAACTTTTGAAGAGCCACCAATACTTTACTTGGCTATTTCTAACTTATCATTGATGTTTCGAACCTATTTTTTGCAATTCTAGAAAACCATGTTAATCTGGCTAAATTGTTTTAAACGGTTAAAACTGTCTCAAAAATTTATAAGTTGGACCCAGACATGGTTTAAGCTATGCAAAAGTTAGATAAAGCTAGATTTTGTCACGTTTCGTAAATGAGGTCGTAAATGACGCTACGGTAATTTTAACAGCTTACAAAATGCTTAAAATAGTGCTTTAAGGTCTATTTCAGTAATTTTCAGAACCCTAGACTAAACATAGCACTTTTTTTAAAAGTCCAAATGTTTTAATTTGTGTAAAAAATTAAGTAAAATTACCTAAATGCAACATTTAACAACTTAATGGGCAGGTACTTACACACAAAAACGATTTGCTTATGTAAAAAAAACTATTTTCAGAGTTAAACGAGCGTTTAGTTAAACAAGGTCTAAACGGGGTCTGTGAATCAGACTTAGACTGCGTTTAAACGAGCGTTTAGCTAAACGCTCGTTACGAAATGTTCTAAGCGTCTTTACCATTGCAATAGAATAAGAACGATACAATCGTAATGAAAATACACACAAATTTCGTAAATCATGATTATCTTAGAGCAACGTTTTAGACTGCGTTTAAACGCAGTCTAACTTAGACTGCGTTTAAACGCGCTTTGTGAATCCCACCCAAGTGTTCAATTATCTTCACTTTTGCTGTACCAATTTTGTGGCACCAACATTTTTGCTGCCTTAACGCTACAAATGTCGCCTTAACGAAACCCTCCGAACTGTGTTGACCTAATGGGATGATCTTTTTCTTGTCTTAATTTGGTGTGGCCTTAACGGGACAGTTATTCATTTGTATGGCAAATCACCAAAAAACCACACTCTAATTTTGGCGATACGCGTTTATAGACAATAAATTCAAAAGAAACGTGTTGTAAATCTGTGTTTATAGCCCATTGTTTTTGCTGCTATGCAATAAAGTCAAGGTAGGATGTAATAATATGGAAATACGTCTGTTGACTATTGCTTCTGATGTCTAACGCGTTTATAGTTCGTTTTGTTTTGTATAGTTATAAATGCTGTCCAAAATAAACTGTATCTACTGAGATCAAATTATAATATAATTGTACCTGTACTTTTTACACAAACCATTTTACACACAAAACTGTTCATTCAAATATGGTGTTTTGTGTCCATGATGGAGTAAGGCCTAGTTCGCAGTTCACACACATTAAACTAAGGGAAACAATTTTGTTAGGATTCTTAGCTGTCTTGTTCTTGTCCCTGTCCCTGTGTCTTTAGGAAAAGTGGCATTTTTCGCAAACTGTTTATCGATGCACAGTATGCGTTTATATAATGTGTGAATATGATATGCAAATTAAATTGTGCAATATGCAAATGAGTTGGAGCACCCATAAAAGTTGTGAGATCAGTGCTCAGCAACGTACAACCTTGCAGCAGTTGCAACGAAACAAGCACGTCTTGCGAGTAAAGTTGAGACAATTTTCGATGAATTTCGTTGCGACATGCTCAGGTACAATGCCGAGGATATTCTTCGAATATAAAACGCGGCACCAAATTTGTTGAAGCCAACAAATCTAATATATGAGCCGCTGAATGTTTTTCTAGCAGCAGTTTGCTTTCAGACTCTGACAGTTTTTCAAGCTAAAAAGTTCACGTGCAAAAGATCTTTTATAAGCAGCAGAAAACAAAATTAAAACCGTGTGTTAGAAGCGTGTTGTGTGCCAATATCAGTTGCAAACGTACCTAAAGTATGACCAAAAACTACTGTGCCATTAGACGCCAGATGACGTGTTTTTGCGACTACTTGCTATATATACTCTTGATGTTTTAATTGTGTTCCATTCGTACATAACGAAATCACGTGTTTAGTTTTCCATCAGAGCAACAGCAAGTTTTAATCAGACTTTAATTCAGCCGCAAACAATATTGTCACAGCTAAATTTGATGCGTCGTCGTCCCGAAACGCAAGCCTTCCCAACGGCTCCTAGATTTCAGAATTTACTGATACCTACGCGCTGATATTTAATTTAGGAAACATGCTTACAACAGGTTACGTTATATTATCCTCTACTGTGTCTGTGTGCAAAAGTTTCGACCACTTGACAAACACACACACTCAAACTTGCAATGCAACCACAATAATGCTAGCGTGATAGCCATTATACATATTCACTGTTATTTTTTTTTTTTTATTAAAATTTAATAAAATAAATTATATAATAATTTTTTATTTTTTTTTTTATTTTTTAAAAATTTTTTTTTTTTTTTTTTATTAAAAGAAAAAAAATAAAATATAATTTTTTTTTAAGTTTAAAAAAAAAAATAAAAAATTAATTTTTATATAAAAAAAAAAATAGTAATATTTAGTTAGTTTTTCACGATAAGAGTAGTAAGTAAGTTAACTGCTTTGAAATGTGCAGTTCAGTTATCAGTTTTTAACTGCCTTGGAAAAAGGTGTATGTATATCAGTTAATGTAACTCTAACTAAAAAAGAAATAGTTAAGTTAACTGAAAAATCTAATTCTCACGTTATACGCTCAGATCCACGATTCACAGTACAGTACAGCACACACACGCTCACGCAAAAAATGTATTTTTAGGACGTACCAATTTTTACACAGCAGTTAACACAGTGAGCAGTGAGCACGAGATACGTGCTAAAGTGAGCGTTTGTAATATAGTATATACGCGGCGGCTGAGGCCGCCGCGTATAAAACTAGAAACTATTTTTTCTTATTTGATTTTTATAGTTTTATTTTGTTATTTTATGCTTTATGTTTAATGTCACATGTAGATGATGTGTTGTTTGACTGTAATAAAGTTCCATGTGTAATGTGCCAGTAAAATTACTAATTACTGCCAGTAATTAATTATTTTTGACAGATTTCTGTAGATAACTTTTTTAACGTCAGATATTTAATTTCTGCTTGTGTAAGAGACAAAAAACTTACAAATTTTCACTTTAGTATTCAATAATAATCATAATCAAACCTCAAAAGTTCAAACTTCATACTAAACTTTTCATAAAATTCCATAAAATTTTCACAAATAGAATGGTTCTTCAAAACAACTTCCTTTTTCCAGAAGTTCAGCGGCAGGCTCTACTAAAATCTAAAAATGTGTTTGCGTGGTAAAATATAGTCTAATGTCTTTTGAATAATTTAGAGCGAATTTGGGCCGTTTCAGCTTGAAATAATGGAATCACGTTTTGACGAAAACCCTATCTAATGGTTATCAACAACGGAACGCTTCTGATAGCAGTCCGTTCCCAGTGGTGGTAACAGGCTTAAGTGGCCATTCTGTGATTTATAAGGAACTAATCTTTGATCAATCTCATTTCTACTCCGCTAAGGTTTGTTGAGTAGACCCATTATTAAGGTTTTACTGTGAACGTCTTTGTTCTTCTAAAAGAATTGCTTTATATTTGAAAATAATTTTAAATAGGTTGTCATTGTTGACAACTAGAAATAACCATTTTGTCTGTCCTTATTTACTATTTATAGTCTTTTCAAGCAAGCTTACTTTAGGCCTACTTATTTATTACTTTACTTATACTTAAATACTTTCTTCATTACTGGTTACTTAACTTGTTTACGTGCTAGACTTACTTTAGAAGTACTTAGACTTTACTTTAGAAGTACTTCAGAAGTATTGTCAAAAAAAAGAATTAGAAGAAGTATTGCTTTTGGAAGAAACTTAGCTATTTGCAGACATTTCCGCTTTTTCTCAAAACCGTAAAGGTGCTGTTGTCAAACTTTGGACATCAATGAAGCAGTAGGCAAAAAAATCATCAAATGAATCAAAACTTCAATAATTCAAGCTCATTTAGTCAAATTTCTTTCAAAATTATACTTGCAAGTTCATTTCATTCATTCCAGTCCTTTCGAACTGTGTAGGTATCACAATGCCATTTCTGTTTCGTTTTATTTTTTTGTTTTCATGCAAACCGGAAATTACCCTTCAGACGCTGACTCATCAGTTACGAACCGAAAATAACTACAGTTTCTTATTAGTTACATTATACATCTTAACTAAATTAGGTTTCTTTTAATCTTTAGTAAAACTTAATAGGTTCGCTGAACTAGCAACTTTCTAATCACAAAAAATGTTGCATTAGTTTTTACACGGTTTTTTTGGAGGTTAGATTATAAAATTTGCACTAAATTTTGCTCCACAAAGATTAGCAATATAATTAATTTTTACTCATTAATTATTCAGCTTACTGACAAGATAATCCTCTATAGACGCAAACTTTGAGTCTGGCTTTGGGTTTTCTATTTTCATTCTGAGTTCCGACCCGCGCAAATTCAACAGTCTAGCAGCGTGGTAAATAACCACAAATATGTTATTAGCATATGTACGGTTTTGCGATTTTTACCAAGAGTGACTAATAGTTTCATAAGGCCATTTCATAAATCATTATCAACTGGATTATATTAACTAAATTAACTTCAATAAGTCGACATAAGATTAATAAAAGTTCAGTACACTTTGCAGAACGACTAAACCGTACCATTTGCATTTGTTTGCGTGAATTTATGTCAAATTTGTGCTCAGTTATGTTAAGTTAATAATGGTTAATCTAATCCATTTAATACAATTCATAAATAGGCCAATAGAAAATGTTTAATAGGGTCGATTCATACTTACAGCCGTTTGTCCGCTGATGGGTATGTAATTTTATGAAAGCTAAAGCTAGCTTAGACTGCCATTGTGCATATCATTCGTGAATTGTACCGATTTTACCCAATACCCTAATGAGTCATTGAGAACTGGTTAAAACCGGTTAGGCCCTGCGGATCGGACATTATTATTTCATGCCGCCTTTGAGACGGCTTTTTGAATAAATTATCGCTATCAAACTTTTCAAATTATTCTATTGCTATATTTCGTGTCAAGATCTCACATAGGCAACATTTGAGGTATATTCAACATATTTCGAGAAAATTCATCATTATTTCAAATTTAACAAAAGTTCACTCAATTTTACAGTTCTTATTTGTTTTAACGTCTTCATTTTATTTTCTTTAGTGCATTTATTAACATTTCTCGTTATTTTTTTGCTTTTTCTCGTTTTTGTTTTTTCTTCTTTTCGCCAGTAACTGTGCATTTGTCCAAAAATTTAAAAAAGTTTTAGCCGGGGTCATGCCAGGGTCAACTTAGCCTCAGACCAAACCGACAGAGGAATTTTTATCTAGCGGATAAGCGTTGAATTTTAAATAAAATATTTTATCCGCTCATTTTCACGATTACCTAAGCACTCGTATACTATTTGGCCCCTAGGCTATCAAGTCCTAAATGAAAAATAAAATTTCCAGAAGGAAAAGTGCGTTTTTCCCGACCGAATATGTAAAAACACAGGTGCATTTTTGGTTTGGTTAGACTTTTCTATATAATTACAATTATATGAGGGCCATTTCAATAATTTCATTTTTTGTCTTTGTCCTTGTGTCCTTAAGGACAAGCATGTTTCGACATTAAAGTAATTGTTTTTCAGCAGACAGTAAAAAAATCAGACAAGTTCAAAACTTTTTCAATGACTTGTAAACATTTCCTGATTAAAGAGTTTTTCAAGGTTGGAGTTTTATTTTTTAGTGCCTCTGGTTCTTTTTGAAACACCATTAAAGATTTTGTGTCTCAAAGTGTGCGTAATTCTTCTGAACAATATTTAGAACTATTTTTTTATATATAAATTATAACTATGTATAAAAGCATTATGAACAAGTTAACTTCTATACATGTATACAAGAATTATTTAAGTGTAAGTATATGAATATAAGCAAATCAGAATATCTGTCATTAGCGTGCTTTAAGTATATACTCATAAAAACACTATTTCATACTTTAAAAAATTCAAAACCCTTATTGTTTCTACTTTTACTAATCAAGTCTCACACTTTTTCAGCTTTTTTTGATAAAGCTCTGTAAAAGTTGATAATTGTAAACATTAGATCTGACTTTCTCGTGACTGATGACTAAGCCTTTTCTTGTAAAACTGACAATTTTTAATAGTATTCTATCTCATACTTCAATTTTATAGGTTGTACGTTTGTGATGGCTGAAAGTCTAAGTCAGACTGACGCACCTATTATTTTATCAGACTAAACGGACTGGACATAATTTAGTCCGAGGTTTAGGAATGACAAATCAGACTAAACGGACTAAACGGGTTAAAACAAGTCATCGGCTTAATTATCTTCGCAGTGCCCCCTAATTATTTTCTTGCTACTTATGCCTATCTTAACTTGGACGATCTATATGTCAAATTGTAGCTGAATAACTGGGCTATTTTATAGTGTATTTCATTTATCTGTTCAAGAATGTTTCACAAAAATTCTTCACTTACTTAGCTTTCTGTGGTCAATTATTACTTACAGTTAATTTTTGTCAAAAATTAAACACATAAAAGATAAACTTAGTATGTAGCTGATCATGTGCAATGGCATAAGTTCCTCTGGGCATGAAACGTTTAAAAGTATTTTAGATATATTACCTATTTTAATCAGAATATTTCAAAAAAATTTAATCATATGCAGGATTCGAACAACATACCACACAGATCCAACGCTAAGCGCTCTATCCACTCGACCACGCCGACCTAAACAATTGTGTGCCTTCTTTTACAAATCTATATCATTTGCAGATTGTGTGCAGCTGCATATAAATTTTTTATTATTGCGAAAAGGC
>JASANF010014578.1:0-23006 GCA_030248245.1 Trissonchulus sp. WLG1_4 | reverse complement strand
TTTGTATCACCAGGAGTACATATTAATCTGGGTGTCATGCTCATTATGTACTCTTGGTCTCAATAAATCATGTTTTTTCAGTCCATCAAAATAATATACTCGTTTGGGAGGGGTTAACTTCAGCAAATCTTGAGGTCCCTCTTTTTTGATGTACCAAAAATACCCGAAATTTCGTTCATTTTTCTAAAAAAAGTGTCCCTTATAATTTTTTTCTATGGAAATATAAAATAGTTGCTTAAATAAGTTTATATAATTAGGTCCAAAATGTACCAGCTCTTAACGACTGAACCTTGGTATTGTTTTAAGTGGCCTGAATACTACATACTATAATCGATATATGCATAATAGTGTTGACGTATGAGACTGTCTATGTCATAGCTGCATAGATCAGTGTTATACGCTTCCTATTATGTACTCTTGATATTAAATATATCGTTGTTGAATTTTGTATCATAGTGAAATATGTTAAATTATCATTCGAGTCGGTCAATTTTGTAGTCTTTTGGATTTGTAAAAATGTTACGTACTTGAATATATGATGAAGCAGTAAAATTCTACCTATAATTTTTTATTGTTCAGTTTCGATTGTGAAGTTATTATGTTTTAAACTTACAGCCGTATTTCAGTTCAACGGGCAAAGTTACGAAATAAATTACGCCACTGAGTAAAAGAGCACATTTGTGTCGTGATTTTGCCGTAATTTTGCCGGCCTAACGAACATACGGCTGTAAGTTTGAATCGATTGTTAAATTACGTCCCAATAACGCAGACTTTTTCCAGTGATGGTTTTGTAATTACATTATCAAAATAGCAAGGGCTTACAATCATGAAGCGAAAGATATGGTAAGAATGCCAACGATGCTGTTCACCAACTCAGAAAATAGTGCTTATTCATACTTCGGTGGGGCATACGGACGTCCGACCGACTGTCCTAAGCCGACACAATTACAAAATAATCACGTGTAATATCTTGTGGCGTGATTGTTCCGTAATTATTCCGGCTGAACGGTCATACGGCTGTAAGTATGAATCGACCCTCAGTCAAAAGCGAAGCATTAACTTTCTAAAGTCTGACAAAAAATAGTTGCACCACTCGTGAAAACGAAATAAGTGATTTCGTTACGAAAAGAATAGATTTCGACTATCAAAAGTACAGCAAGTAGTCGCTGAAGTCATGCCCTAAAAAAGTAAGTGGCGCAACTATTTTTTATCAGACTTTAATCTCATATCCATGCGCCCCACAGAAGCGTGATCAATCAGTCAATCAATCAACTAATCAATAAATGGAGTGCTCTTCCTTGCCGCTCTTCAGGAAGCTCATGTATCCCATGAAGCCACAGCGCGTGAGCTGGCAACAGGTTTGGGTGCTGGAGGGCTGGCACTGGGGTTTGCAGACCACCGGGAGACATCGACCCGCCGAGTCGTGCCGGTCTGCCGCGATCTGGTCTAGGTTTAGCACGAAGGGATCAGTCATTTTGGAGGAGCCCAGGCAGACTGACAGCAGACAGCTCAGCAGCAGAAAAAGTAGACTGAAATGTCGGGTGGATGGCATTTTGGCTGGGTTTGGAATGTTTAGAATGAATAGGTGGCGGTGAAATCAGCTGAAATGGAACGAAGCAGATAGTTTAACTACGACTACAACTAGAGGGCAATTAGGATTTGGTCTAGTTTTGATGGGAATGAAAATGAGCCAAAGACAAATGTTCGTCGTTGAAAAACAAATGTTCGTCGTTGAAAAACAAATGTTCGTCGGTGAAAGTTCGTCGTTGAAATTGTTCGTCGTTGAAAAATTTCAACGACGAGCTTTGGTTTAGACAAAAGCTAGTCGTTGAAAAAATTTTCAACGACGAACATTTCAACGGAGTAACGGAGCTCAAGACATCCGTTGAAATGTTCGCCGTCGAAAATTTTTGTTCGCCGTTGAAAATTTTTCAACGACGAACATTTGTTTTTCAACGACGAACATTTGTTTTTCAACGTCGAACATTTGTTTTTCAACGACAAACATTTGTTTTTCAACGACGAACATTTTCAACGACGAACATTTGCTTTTTCAACGACGAACATTAAGGGTGGATTTCACAAAGGTGGTTTTACTGAACCATGGTTTTACGTACGTTTTCATATGATTTTTACATAATATAATTACGAAACATAGCCTGATTCGTTACGAATTTCCTAGATTTTCTTAAACCATGGTTTTAGCTCAGCTGAAATTTCGGCAAAACAGAGACCTGCTGAGCTGCAGGTTTCTAATTTCAACTGCGCTAAAACCATGGTTTAAGAAAATCCAGAAAATTCGTAACGAATCAGGCGATATTTCGTAATGAAATTATGTGCAAATCATATAAAAACGTACGTAAAACCATGGTTTAGCAAAACCACCTTTGTGAAATCCACCCTAATTGTTTTTCAACGACGAACATTTGTCCTATAATTACGTGTTATGTTCGTCGTTGAAAATGTTTCGATCAATCCAAAATTTTCAACGACGAACATTTTCACCGACGAACATTTTCAACGATGAACATTTTGCTTCGATAAATCGGCCCCTGATTGAACGGCAAGAAAATGAAATGAAAGAAAAAGAAATTAGACAGAAAACTAAATAAAATTTCCATAAAAATTCATTATAAGGGGCGGCGTGATTTTTCTGTATGCTTAAAAGCTATACAAAAATTTAACCTATTCACAAGCATTTGAGCAAATTCTGCTAGTTCAAAGTCTAACCAAATGTTTATTAAATTTTAGTGTCAAAACCTCCAAAAGTCAGTTAACTGTGTAGTTAAAATTTATTAGTGTTATTACTGTTAGTATTATATAAATATATTACTGTTCACTACTCCTATATAATACCTATCCTAAAAGTTTTACACTTGATTAAGGAAATAAAAGGCTTGACTGCGCGACCACAGACAAATTGTTCTGAAAGTTAGCGATCCATGAAGTTGCGGTTTGGCTAGAAAACAAAAACAGGTGTCTCCTAAATGATTAGCACATGGTGATTTTGAATAATGCTAAGCACCAAGCACGGAGTTGTCTCGAAAAGTAATATTGTTGTTCGGAACCTGGGGCCGATTGATACCCGATGTTAATGATTAGAATTTTAGCGTTAGCCTTTTCCTTCCTGAATTTTTCTAAATGGCACCAAGTCCAAGCTTTGGCTGGCATTTGATCCGCTGCCGCAGACTGGGCATGCTTCCCAGTGACAACTTTGTGGCAGAACTCTCACGCCAGAACTCGGCCGCCAGCTCGCCTCAGTCGGATACCTAAGGCATTCTCGTGAAGTAACTGATTCTGTGAAACATCAGGCCGACAGGTTTCACTAGTGTGACAAAGTGCCAATAGTAGTTTTGAAGCTACTGTGGGAAGGAAAGGGTAACTTTACAAATCAGTTGTTGCCTACCGCAGGATATGAATCAAACAGTAAAAAGTTTACCTACGTATTTACCTATAAAAACATGGCTAGTTAAAATGCTGTTCTTGGTCTTGCTTTAATTTAAGTTTAGTTGATAATAGGTTCAGATTTTCCTAACCACGCCTAGCATTTTCCTAAAGGCACGAGCTGGTTAAATGTACAGATAACTGAAATCAAATTCTTGATGTAATGTTTTCGAATTCTGAGTGAATGAAAGCAAGAACGTCAATTTCGTAAAAAGCGTCTGTACTCCATACCAACTAATATTTACATAATATATTGTTAAAAAGCTAAAATATATATGAAGCCACAAGGTGGAGTTTTTTGGAGCGAGTACAAAAAGCACAATTAAGTCCGCTCAACTGAATTTGCTAATTTTTGAAAAAAATAATTTATAAATTAGGTGTGAAGTGACGTAAGGTAAAAGATAAGAAATCTATTAAAAGCTTCTCCATAGTTTTTAAAAAAGACGTAATCACGTAATGGTTCTATGACTTTGAAAATTTGTGGTGTCACACGCAATATGTGGGTGTATATATGCGTATGTTTATAATTTCTACTACTATGTAGGTAACGTACGTACATACATACAATTTGTATTTTGAATCAACTAACGAAGAGAAAGTTTACCAGTCACAAAGATACTAGTTATTTCTAAAAATATAAAAACTCTTATTTAAAGTTATAGACTATAGAGCATTGCTTTGTTGTTTTCCTTTCAAGAACCTAACAAGTCTGTCATACTACAATAAAACATTAAACACGCAAATTCAGGGCTACAACTTACCAGGTTCGCCGTTATATCTAACGGACTCGACTACTGAGTTAAAGCTGCGCGTGTAAGCTAAATTCATTAATTTGGTTGATATATTACGGCCGGGTTTAGACTAAGTTAAGCAACGGATTTAGTCCAACTGGTTTAGCCCGATGATTCATTCCTACATACTTTCAGATTAAAATTAATCCAGTCCGTTTTTTTAAAGTTAGGCTGCCATTGGTGTTTTGGGTTAACCATTGTACACCGGCCGGTGCCTAAACCCAACGTTGAAGCCTCCCCGGGCGTAATTTGGTGCGTTCACGTTGACTTGTAAGTCCAGCCCGATTAATACGGTACAACCTTAGACGTCGACACTCGCTAACATTCAAAACGAGGGCAGAACTCAGTCGACTGCTGCGATTTAACCAAAAAATGCTTACTGAGGGTCGATTCATACTTACAGCCTCATTTCCGCTCAGCCAACAAAATTAAGAAAAAATGATGCAGACTGTTACTATATCTCAGCAACTAACTTAATTTGGACTAAGTTCACACAAACACAATCAAAACTTTTCAGCACACTTTGGTAATCTAAGCAAAAAACCTTTTCGCACCCAATGAAGAAATTTGCTATCGTGTGAAAAAACACCTGTTCAGTACCTAAAAATGAAATTTTTAAAATAGAAAAATATTAAAACGCAGGAGCTGCTAACACAAAGAAAACACATAGATAATCAGAAAAGTTTTAATTTTCGTTCTAAAAATTGTCATGAAATAACATGAATAGAATCAGTCTCCTCTTTGAGAGGGAGACTCTCCACCTGCCTGTTTTCTAGCACAGGCAGATGCGCGGTCGTTCAGGCTACATGTGGACATTCTATGCAACAGGACGGCCAATCAGAAGCGAGCTTCTATTCTCTGATTGGCAGACACCTGTGCACGTGCTCCAATCATAAAACGGAATAGGGATAAAGGTTAATAACTCATTATTTATTCATATTCTGCTTGTAAAAACATTAAAAAAAGTTTGCAAATACCTTTGGGGATATTTTGGCAAACTTTCAGCGAAATTGATTGAGAAACTTGGAAGAAATTCAGAAAAGTTTATATCACAAAAGTTTCTCAATCAATTTCGCTGAAAGTTTGCCAAAATATCCCTAAAGGTAGTTGCAAACCTTTTTTAATATTTTTGCAAGCAGACTATAAATAAATAATGAGTTATTAAGCTTTTATCCCTATCTTAATGCTTATCAAAGCATCAGCGATTATATACTAAAGTGTGTTACGCGGGAAATCGACGCGCTGATTGGTCAGCCACTAGAGAAAAGAAGGGGAAATCAAGGGGGGGGGGGGGGGGTCTCTCTTCTTCTATATAGAGTGAGAAGCTATTATGTACTCTTGATAGAATCATACCAAATACGTAATACTTGTCATCAAAATTAGTTTAAAATGACATAAAGTGAAAACTAAAATAAAATGAAAGACCATTTACAACAAGTCACGAATAAAACTGGAAGATAAAAATAAATATGACATTAAAAAATTCATCTTCTGTCTGACGTAAGCTTAAGCAGGTGTGTCTCTACAGACGTGATAACCTACTAATTTATCCTGACAAAAAAATTACATCTTCGGAAATGACGGTCTAAAATAACTTTTTTATCACGCGTTCAGACAACTTGAGGATTTGTGCAAGAAAAAATCCCGGTTCTTACATCAGAAATAAAAAATACTTCAAAAAATGCCGGTTCTTAAGTCAGAAATAAAAAACTTTAAGCTATGTTGAGTTACGTAATTCCAAAACAAGTATCTACGTTTCCTTCTTAAATAAAAAGATAAATTTAGTTCAACTTATAAAATATGAATTAACCAATCAAACGTAGCTGAACACAAATTGGCTGCGTGGTAGGCTTACTATGTTATTAATAGCTTAATGTATTTTACTCAGAATTTTGGAATCTTAATTTTCCACCCTCAACCGTCCCTTATACAAGCAAATGTAATTGTCAGATAATTATTTTTCAAGTCTAGCACTAGCTCTTATTTCATTACGAAAATTTTTGATTTACAGTTCATTTTTATTTTCTATGGCTTAAGGGGGGCCCACAACACATTTTGATCGCCCCCCTCCCCATCTAGCCCAATTTTTGGTGCACCTCTCACTAGCGATCGACCGGAGGCTCCGGCTCCGGCTCCGGCCGGATTTGAACCTCCGGCTCCGGCTCCGGCTCCGGCAAAAAAAGTGCCGGAGCCGGAGAATTTTCATTGTTCAAACTTTGGCCAAAAGTTCAAATTTTGAGAAAAAATCGCAAGATTGACGAAGTGGTTAGTCGGTTACAGTACTTATATTACTGCCAGTTGTAATGGAGATGACTACCCCTCTCTAGCAATGTGTATTTTTACGTCTCCAATTGACTGAACTCGGCCTAAAAATCACACTCACGCTGCCGCCCCCAGACCCATATAAGCTTGTAACTATGTGACTTAGTCATTTGAACTTGAGTTTTAGCTCTGATGTTTTCGGCCAGTCAAATATGTTTGCTTGTGCATGTGCTGTTATTTCGCAAATTTTTGTGTTAAAATAGCAAAAAAGTTAATTTTCACCCATTACAAAAAATCGAAAAGTCATTCCCCCTAAAGATTTTTTCCTGGTTACAACGTGACTGATATACGCCTAAACTACAGAGGTCGGGGGGGGGGGGGGGGGCGGTAATTCCCGGAAGCTACAGACATTTACGGCGTCGTATCTTCTACAAAGTGCAATCTTTTCCAAATTTGTCTATTTTTTGGGTGTATATATTCTTATATACGTATATATATTCTTGACAATTTTGCAAGGTTTGACTAAAAGGGGGAGGTTCAGACGGACACCCTGAAGGCCTGAACAATCAGCTCCCTCTGACTCCTGACACCTGCCCTTGGCACCGCAGTCAAAATGCCGTGCCGTAAAATTTAACCAAATTTTTGACTTTTTATCAATGTTGATGAAAATTTTTTGTGGGATCACCCAAAACCGGGACCAGTCAGTGGCCAACTACTGGTGGTATGAGTGTGTAAAGACATATGTATAGAAATGGGGCGAGACTGTTGAAACATTAAAAAATGCTGTTTCGAAAAAAATTGAAAATTTTTTCACAATTGTCAACATTTTTTACTAATTGAAATTTTTTTTGTAAAACACTGCCTCCGGCTCCGGCTCCGGCTCCGGCAAAATTTTACCTCCGGTCGTTCGCTACCTCTCACCCCCCATGAAATCCTGCATAAAATATACCAAATATATAAATTATGTATTTGCTTATAGCTTATTAGCATAAATGTATAACCTCTGTTTAAAACTGAAGTGCTTTAAAGAGTTTTGGGAATTTAGTTATGTATGAGAGTTAATCCATATACTCTAAATCAATTTTAATCCAATTTAAAAAAAGGCCCTTTAACATTTGAACTTTAAACCTTTAATCTGAAGCATACTTGAGTCTATATTTACATTTTTACAAATAAATGACCGAGCCAAGTCAACACTGATTTAATCGAAAAAAACAGGAAACCCCGTTAGCGCTGAGTTTTCCCTGTCAAGTCATATAAATTTATTCGAAGCCAACAGTGTGTTGTGTAAGTCTGACATCATAAGCAGAAATTAAATGCACATAATTAATAATATTCAATTAGCCAATGACGACAAATTTTTCATGATTCAAGGGGCAATTGCACATGGGGGTGGCGCTTTAGGTTTAGACTCGGTCTAAAATGTTCTTTTCGACTGCAACAGAACATCGAAAACATAAAATCTGTGCTTATTGTTTCATCTCACATTTCATGGGCTGCTAATGATAAAAAACTTGAAAATATTACATGAAGATGAAATACACAAAAAACAGACATAATTCTTTTAAAAACCAGAAACTTGCACCAGCTTGTGTCTCTATGTAAAAAAACTGTAAAAAATAACCATAAAAATTCAGTTCTCAAGTTTTTAATAAAAAAACATATGTACAAAACCTGCCAAGAATGGAAAATGTCTGTCACTCAAATTTAACAGCAAGAAAGCGAAGCCGAATTTAACTGTCACGTTTAAAGTAGCTGCTCCCTACCTATTTTAATTTCTTTTAATTAAATTTAATTAAATTAATAATCACAAACAGTTGCGCATCGATTTCTCATGCATCGATCGACAATAGTTACTGAAGCAATTAGGATTGATGAAAAGTAACAAGCCACATGTTATGTTCAGCCGGCTATTAGAAACTGTACTTAAAACTTAGTACTTATATAAACTATACTTAATAATTAAATTTGAAATAATAAAGTAGAAATCGAAGCGGGCATTCTGAATTTTGCCAACTGAATATACATACAGATGTAACCACGAATCGACCCTTTATCGTTAAAATAAAATTACATAAGACACTGACGGAATGTAAAAAATATTGCAAATTCGACCAATAAATATAAAACTGATATCATAAAAATAACTTGAGCCATAAAAAACGATAAATACTGACAAGATCAACTGATACAATTAAAATAATTAAGCAATACCAACATATAATAAAATATATCCAAAAACCAAGAGTACATAGTAGTGTCTCTCTCATGTTATAGACTAAGAGTGACACTCCACTAAAATCTGACCAAGTCGACCCTTTTGCTCAAATTTAAGGTGCTGAACCCTGAGACAAAACACGTGGCTTGATTTTCGCGACTACTAGTTGTACTCTTGATGTGTTGCAATTCGTTCTTTTCGCAACAAAATGGCGTGCTCGTTTTGTATCAACTACTAGTTGTACTCTTGATATTGTCAATGCGTTCTTTTCGTAATGAAATTGCGTGTTTCGTTTTGTTTCAAGGTCATTTGAAGGTCCAGCATTTTTGGTCAGACGTTAGCTGCCTGTGATTATGATACACAGCGGCAGATTCGCTCATTAAAATTGATGAATTTGTTTTTGATGTTGTGATACAAGGAGTTATTAACTTATTACTACTTTCTATCACCTATCTCACCCTTCTTCTATAACAGCGAGACACTATAATGTACTCTTGATATAGCCAATAGATAAAACAGCGATACAACTACTAACGATAATCGCTTTATACTTACACCCATATATCCGATCAATTGGCAAAAATATAAAACCATTAAGGCAGTATGATAATTTTGAAAAATTTGGGCGCTTGAATGGAGGCACGGCTGTAAGAATCTATAAGGTCCATTCAAACTCACAGCAGTTTAACCTAAATCCGCACACACATACCTAATGCATTTTTGGGTTTTTTCGTATTTTCGCGTTCTTGGACATACGGCTGTAAGTATGAATCAATCCTTATATTGTCAAGAGTACATAATAGCGTCTCACTCTAAATAGCATTGAATGAGACGCCATTATGTACTCTTGTTATACTGTATTAATAGTACATAACAATTATTTAGCTGAATCAACAATGTACGTATAACAATATTATCTGTTATACAAATTTAAAAGACCTAAATTTAATCCACTAAATCCAGTTGACCACAATCCAGATGGTCTCAGAAAACAAAGGCCCGACTACGACTTTGGCTCCTGAAAGTCATCGACCAGTTTGGAGTGAAGTTCCATGAGTCCCTTGAAATATTTCACCGTCTTTACTTTCAGCTCTAGCGTCGCGTCGTCGTCGCAAACAAAAATGGTCCGTGGGTGCTGTTGGAAGGCTGGAAAGAAAGCTGGCATTTTTTAACGCAGAAATCGTTAAAAAACGATGTTGATCATTTTTTGAACCGCGTATTACTACCCTTTTTTCTCAAACTATTATGTACTCCTGACAGCACTGTAGCCAACCAAAACGAAAACAACCAAAAGCTCAGCTTTCATTTTTGGACCCTCTTAAGCCCGGTTCATATTTGTCCTTAAGAACACAGGGACGGGGACAAGGGCAAATTTCGGTCATCTGCTGAGAAAACAGGACTAATGCGTGGCGAGTGGCGCTTCGAGAATCGGTTTTTTTGGCGAGTTATTTTTTCTGGAGAAAAGTCGACCTATAGTTCTTGAAGTAAAGTTGCTCAGAAGGTGTTCAGACTTCAGGAGTCTATTGTGATGTGTATAACTCAAAAAAATGTGAAACATTTCGAAAATCTAAAATTTGCGTTTTTGTCAATATTTTTCCATTATTACCAAACTAGAAAAAAGTGAGCAAAAAATCTAAATAAAACTAAATTACTTTCCTTTTTGATAAATAGACAAACATAGTTGAAGCAAACGAAGCCGTTCGGACAGAAAAATAAAAACACGCAACAAGCCAAGCAACTTTTCAATAAAAAACCAAAGGGCACAGATTCCAAACAGCATGTTTTGAGTTGAGACATGAAACTTGGACACACTATAGAAAAAAACTCGAAGAAACTGACTAAATTTCAATTTTTCAATAAATGCACTTTGAAGCGATATATTTAGTGTTAAAGTTGTATAAAAAGTTAAAAATCGTTATAACTCAAAATCTAAAATAAAATTAAAAAAAACAAAAAATTTAACATCCCACACGTTTAAAAACCTTCCAATTGAGCTATAAATTGTCCAAATTGATAGAGTTTGAACTGAGTTATGTGTGCCCTGTGAATAGGGTTTTCGCAAGCCACGTGAGAGACACAAAAAAGGAATTGAGACAAATTCTTTTGGGAAAATGCTTAATTTGTTACCGCGCACCTTGCTAAATTCTAACATAACCATAAAAGTAAGAAATTAGAATTTTTGAAGCACGTGCAAATTCTCGGAGCGCAACCTTAAGCTAATTTTTTGTATACGGTCTGAAAAACGCCTTGACTATCTTCATGTCAAAAATTGACTTATTTGGCTATGTAGGTTTCTTGAAATTGCTTAAGGACAAAACAATAGGGACAAGGACAAGTATGAACCGGGCTTTACGGTACAGAAGAGTTCAGAAACTGCACAAACCGTACTCAGCCTCTTTAGGCCGACAGAACTATCTGTGGCCAAATCGGGAGACGGGGGGGGGAGGTCCCGAAGGAAAACATCTGGGCAACAGCAAAAACAAAACAAATGGCACTATTTTTTGAAAATGCCAAATTTAAGGCAATTTTTGATCGATAAGGGCGGGAGGGTACCCAAAATTTGGGGGTAGAGGACCCCAAAATTTTGACTGTTATGACTGTATGCCAGAGTATGCCTGTGGCGAAACAGCAAGCTTTTAATTGAATGATTCATTAGCTTATTGCGTCTGACTGGGCACAATGTCTGCCCATCCTGTCAAAAAGCCACAATAAACCAAATCCTTAAGTATATAAACAAAAAAAAGCATAAAAAACATAAAAATCAGTCTAACCCGAGACAGTCCACATGTGGCTTATGCCCTCTTCAATGGCTTTGTGCAGGGCTAAAGCCTTGTGAGAACCCGTGATCAAAATCATCACCTAAAGAAGTCAGAAAAAAACTTGAAAAAAAAGAAATAAATATAATATAAATATAATATTAATATAATATATAATAAATAAGAAAAGAAAAAGTATGCCAATAAAACTTGTCAAAAAGTTTAACATCGTATTAGTAGGGTGAGCTGTTGAACTTATAGTGGGTATGAATGAAAAAAGACGCGTTGCTAGCCAAAAAACATCTAAGCCAATCAGGACACAGAATCTGCGTAACACACAGATATTGACTATTGATCATAGGCAATATTTAATCATACGTGATCAACTGTTTACGCAGAACTTTGTAAAGCAAGACTAAATTAATGTTTTTAGCTGCTATTCGTTTTTGTACAAGCCAGTGGTCGCACACCCCATAAAATTCAGCCTCCAGAAAGAATAACTGAAAATTTACAGACATATATACTTGGTAACTTTAAAAGAAAAGCCTGAAAACAAAGAATTTAACAAAAAATTATTCAGGTTACACAAAAAACGATAGTATGAAATCGAATTGTCAAGACCAGGATAGACATCTTCCTCAAAAATTGCTAATCAAATGACCAATGAAATTTCAAAACAACAATCTACATGGAATCTTTAATTCAATTTATAGCGAAATTTACATCAAATTATTTGTTATTTTGTTAACCTAATATTTGCATATTACAAATTAATTAAGTCTCTAGAACCGTGACTTTGATTAATTAGGAGAATTTTCTGCAGGTAAATTAAAGGTAATCAAATCAAACCAGTAATCCACTATTCGGCATCATTCGACCCACCATGAATCCGGTATTAAGTAAAAGTATTTAAGTAGTAAGTAAGTAAATAAGTAAATAAGTAAGTAAGTAAGAATAATAATATTGAGTACAAGTTATTAATTTTTATCACTTTCTTAATGTCAGTCATTTTATCAACGCTATCAAGTCTTATGTACTGTAGTGTGTTGAACAGAAGCTGTGCGCTGATTGGCTATTTACCCCAAACGCCATTAGCAGCTACCCATATTATTCCACTGGCCACTGACTAGCTTTACTTGCTCACTACAAACATTTTTTGTTAATTTTCTTTCTGTTCTTTATAAACCACCACCCATCCTGGAGAAAATTGACCTGGAGGATGCAATTCACAAAGTTGGTTTTGCTAAACCATGGTTTTACGCACGTTTTCATATGATTTGCACATAATTCAATTACGTCGTTCATGATTTCAAGTTGTCTTGGAGCCCAGAGGCATGTAACACCCTTAACAAAATTCCACAAAACTCCATTCCTATTCTAAAACCCAAAAATCTGACCTCTTTGGCGTCCATAACCGTACCCACGCCGACGGTCAGGGCCAGTTTGGGTACTTTGCTCAGGTCATTATCGAAAAATCGAGCGTTGGCAGCCACGGTTTCCTGAGCCAGAGTTTTCACCCGGGTCCGACTGACCAGACTCGAGCCTGGCTCGTTGAAGGCAATGTGGCCGTCCGGGCCGATGCCTGAAATACGTGTAGAATTTTTCATCACGATGTTCTATTTCATTCAGAGAGTTTTACACTGAGTCTAAACTTTAGGCACTTTAAAGTTAAGACACTTTTTTGTGAATTCCTGGTCTAGAAGCGAACCAATATAGACATTGCAGTCTGACCGAAAACTGTAACCAAATTAATATAATATTCCATTCAAAGTGTTTTAGACTAAGTCTAGACAAAGTCTGCCCACGAACCCTGAGAAAAAACGATATGTAATTTGATTACGTAAAGCACAGTACCAAGAGTACAGAAGGCAGTCGCGCAATGCACGCCACCTGTTCTTGTCTGAGTTCAGCAATTTCTGGTCAAAACTTAGTGACTGAGCTAGAATACTCAGAGCAAAATTGGAGAATGGGATTTAAATGGATTTTAAAAAGATTTGAAAAAATTTCCAGATTTACAAATTTCACTTTTCCACCACTTTATCACACCAAGAGTACATACATACATAATAGTGTCTCAGTCTTTTAGAAGAAGAGTGACACGCTATTATGTACTCTTGATCACACGAGCCCCCATCCAAAGCCACGGACCTCCAATAAACAGCTGAATCCCGCCCGACTGGCTGATTTTGTTCTCGAACTGTTCGCACTCTGCCTGTAGGTCGGTGGCGTTGCCATCGAGGATGTGCACGTTGGCCGGGTCAATATCGATGTGCCGGAAGAAGTTGGTGAACATATAGGAGTGGTAGGACTCGGGGTGGGCGCGGGGGATGCCTAAACACGAGGAATACAGGGGGGGCATACATGTAGTTGGGGGGATGGGAGGGTGGAGCCCCCCCCCCCCCAAATTCTGTCCCGGGGGAGGGAGGGGGGGTCGCGCCAGGGGGGAAAGAGAAAGAGGGTCCCGGCGGGAGTAAAATTTTGGCGAAAATTAGAAAAAAATCGGCATTTTTTTCGTGAAATTTCAGTGAATTTTCCAAAATTTTCTCAAAAAGTTTTCAAAATCGGTGTTTTTTGGTCAAAAAAATAAAATTTGCGTCATTTTTGGGAGGGGGGTTAAAAAATAAGTTGACGCAGGGGAGGGGGGTCCCACCAAGGGGGGGACCCAAAATTTTGCTGCTGCTACATGTATGGGGGGCACAGTCAGAATTCATAATGGCTGGTATTAACGACCTTGTCAAACAATTCGATTGAGTTATTTTCGTGTTTGAATATATTTTTGTACATACTGCATTATCGATTTTTGTTACTGTATGTGTGGGCCAGTTGATGGTCTGTGATGGCTGTAGTAGAGTGGTGTCTAGCAGGTGTGCGCGTTCACTTTTTTGCATAGCGTCCTAGTTGGCGTTACAGACCTAACACTTTTAACAGCAACACTAAAGACGTATTCCTTAAACGTTAGGAAACTATCTTATCTCATCTTATCATTGGCGCTCTAGAATTCTATAGAAAACTGAGCGCTTAATGGTGGGTCCACCCCTCGCACTCCTTAATCAGTCAACGGACGAGCATTTCCCAACAAAGAAATAAAATCCAAAAATCGGCTGACTAACCCACGTATTCATCCATGTTGAATGTGGTGACATATTTGAATGACACGCTGCCCTCTCTGAAATACTCGATCAGCTTCTGATACATGCCCAGGGGGGTCCCACCTGAAATATAAAGAAGGCGAGGAAATGGACCGGCTTTGTTCGTCATGATTCTGAATTTGTGACCGTGTTCGGGCATGACAGTCTGCCCTCTTTTTTGGCCCTTTGAGTGCCCCCGTTGTTCTTGTCTCCCCCCATTGTCCTGGTGGTTCGACCCCGATCCCCCCGGGACCGCTATGGTTCGCCAACCTTGATCCCACCCTATGACCGCTATGGTGGGCCAAGTTCTTCTCTCTCCCCCCAAACAGTAGCCTGATAATTTAACCCGACCCCCCTCCCTGGATCGGTCTGGGCCGGCGCCAGTGCCGAAAAGGGCATGGAATAGGTACCTTATACTACTACTTTTCACTACTTTAAAAAAGACGCAACATTTTGGCAAGTTTAAACGGGCTACTTTAATAATGTGCTGTGGAGCCAAAGCTACGAATTCCGCTCCAAATGAAATCGATCTAAAGTTCATTGATGAAAATCATTAAATTACATCAAACAATTACAAATTTCAGACCATCTAGAATTCAAGACAAAATTTGACCAACCAGTGGGCAATCCCAAAGTGAACAGTTTTCCCTTGTGTGGCTTGAACTCCAATATCTTTCGCCGTACATATTTAGCCGCAAACTCGCTGGCTTTGTCATAAGTGTCTTCGATGATCAAACGCATGCTGCAAAATCAACCCGACCACAGCGGCGGAATTTAACTAAAAAGGCTAACTTGATTAAGGATTAATTCATACATCCATATGTCCGTTCAGCTGGCAAAATCACAAAATAGTCACGCTAAAGTCTGACAAAAAATAGTTGCACCACTTACTTAGATTAGTGGCCTGACTTCTGCGACTACTTGCCGTACACTTGATGGTCAAAAATCTATTCTTTGAGGAAACATGTTTCATCACATTCTATATTCTATTCATTCACATTCTATCACATGTTTCGTTTCCTCAAGTGGTGCATTACATGCTATTTTTTCCTGTTGTGCCACACCACAACAGGTCTTTAATTTTGATTTTGGCGTTATAACACTAAACTGTTCAAGAAATTCGTCTGTATGCATGTTTTACTTTAGCTCAAGTAAGTTTGTGCGTGTGTCACCTAGAATTACAATGTTAAATTACACTGAAAGGCTGTTAGCTCAGTAGAACCCAGCTATCTGCAATGCAAGGCTACGTTGATTAAATTTGCAGCCTCAAAAAAGTTAATGAAGGGACGGAATAGAACCATCTTTCCTCAGATGATTAATCCAAAGCACTATAAATATGCATCTTAAGGATTTCACTTTTCGTTAGTTATTCAAGGCATTTCATGTTGGCCTTAGCCTATGAACGCGATGCTTTTTCCAAATTTGATCGCTGCGTTTTATTGATATCGTTTTATTTTTTCCTTTGAAAGATACCTGCAGACTAGAAATTGATTTAATGAACTCCTTGATCAAAAGACGCAGCTCATGACTTTTGAATTAGAATGTTGGTATGATACATCATTTCTTCGTTTGACAAACTTCTAGCTTGTTTTTACACAATTTGTTGTAGGGGAAAAACACCGTCAATATTTTGCATACACAGTTTGCTGAAAAAAAACTACTCCAATCTTTTCTTTTATAAATTTGAAGTAAAATAATTCTGCACAACAGATTTTAGCTGACCCACTGGTCAGCTTACTTAAAAATGTTGCTTAATACTTACTGAAGGTTTTGCCGCAGATTGGGCTTGTTGTAAATATTCTTATAGAAGAGATTTGTTCGTATTTTTGCCGGCACGACGCACAAACGGCTGAGACTGAGCCGAACCTAACACGCAGAATTTGCGACTGTCGGGCACGGTTTTATCAAATCCGAGACTGCGTTCGTTCAGCGTCCCGTTAAAAAAATTGCGGCCCACAAAATGGTAGTGTGCCTGTGACCTGTTATTCCACTTTACAGGTCTTACAATAATATTATAAGTACAAAATCATGTGATTCGTATTGAATTTATATGATCAGTTTGAACCGAATCACCTGATTTTGCACTAACAATTGTCAAGTCTTGTGAAGTTAGAATTCAGAAGACTGCATAAGGATCTTATTCCCATAAACTTATTCATAGTTATACTGTTATCCATCCATCTAAGTTTTTCACTTTCCATGATTATAGCCGAACCAGAGGACACAGCGTTAGGTTGAAGATGCCAAAATGTAGGATAAACTGTGCTAAATATAGTTTCAAGAGTAGTCTCTCCATGGCATGTTTTACCTGACAGTGTAGTGGGCTCATCGAATGTTAGCAGATTTAAGAAGGAATTGAATAAAAATGCACATTTACTGTTACCATTTTTGAAATCAAATAAATTCTTATGAAATTGTCCGGGTAACATATCCGCGTTAACATGTGAAGTAAACTTTCTTGTTCTTGAAGTTGAGCAACAAGCCCATGGACACACTGTGGGACGCAAAAAACCTTGCTGCCCGTTCCCCAATTTTTAAAAACCATTCTCTTACCCGCTTTTGAAAACCAGTTACAACTTACAAGCGACACTCGACAGTCAACCAGAGCTATAACTTCGCCGAGTTCAATTCCATTTGAAAAATTTGCTGACAGATGATTTGAAATCTTCGGATTATGGAATCACAATATTATCTTACACAAAGCAGTAGTGAGAAGCCAAAAAGTATAAATAGATTTATTTAGTCAGTAATAAGCATCGACATATCGACATGGTAATAAATTTACTACGAAATGCATTTGCAATACAAATAACAATTAATTAATTAATTAAGTAACAATTATACAAATTAAAAATAGTATAAACTTGGCCAAAACGCCCACGTAAAAATACTTTGCGCCATTCTTCATAAGGCGTTCGCCCTAATGGCGGTACTTTTTTCTTTGCAGTATGAGAGTCTAGAGTCTTTAGAGTTGGCGCAAAGTCACCAAAAAGTGATATTTTCATACCATTTTAGCAAAGATGCACTAGAGCAATCGACGAGGGTGGTGGTGCCTGACCCCCTGCGGGAGGGGGGTCCTTGGTATTGTTTTTCCCGGGGACAACCGGAAACATTTAGCAATTGTTCCATTTTTTACTCAACTTTGGTGATTTTTTTGGCCATCAGGGGGGGCCTGCCTTCTGTCTGAGTGAGGGGGGGAGGTGCCGAGCCCGTGAGGGAGGATGGGTACCCCCTGTGTGCATAATGCGTCTAACACAAAAATACATTTGTAACAAAAAACAAACAAAAAACACCTCGTAAAACAGAGAATGTCGTTAAAAAACCTTTAAAAACCATTTTTAACCGTTTCAGCGGTGGCACTGAAAAAAGTTGAGCCAGTAGTGGGGGAGAGGCAAAGTATAAGTTGAAGATTTTTCATTGACAAATATTGAGATATGGGGCAACAAAAATGAGAGAAGCCTCAAAAAATTCATTTTTTGCCCTCCTTAGTAAATACACTCGTAGTATAAATAATCCGGCAAAAATACCTCTCGGCTTAAACAATACCAGCATTGTAACAGAATATATTATTATAAAAAATGCCATAAAAAGAATCATGAAATGAGGTTTACAGGAGGAATGGTGAGTAAATCGGTTTTTCGCAGGACATCAATGCCGTTGTGCAGAAAACAGACTCGGTTGAATCCGGCCAGAACCAATTCCTTGCAAAACTAAAATTAAGGAAACTATGGCTGGACTGCACCAAATCGGATTAACTGACGATTAGCTTAAACTGATTTAGCTCAGGCTTAATATCCTTAAATCGGTTCAAGTCCGCTGCACCAATGAAGATTAGCGAAGTTGGCGCTTAAGAATTAGTTGAAAACTCAGGCCTAGCTGTGACTTAGCTGGGATTTAACTAAATCGATTTAACTGGAGTTTAGCTCCAGCTCAGACTTAAGTTAATCCGATGTGGTGCAGTCCACTGTAAATTTCTCAGAATCTTTACAATACCTAAAGTCTGACAAAAAAGGATGTACCACTTACTTATTTTAGTCGCATGACTGCTGCCCAGCGTTTTTGTTCGTCAAAAATTTTGCGTCGTCTGACGCACATGCCCAAATTTTTTTGCGTCATTTTGAAAAAAGTGCGCAGAGCTGTTATAATGCTATCTAAGCGCGTGTTTTAGGTGAAATGAAAATTACTTTATTATGGCACTGGCCGTCCTCCATTTACGATTTTTGAGTTCTGGAAAAATTTTCATTGCTACCTTTAAGCGCGTAGAACAAATTTCGGGGCGGGGGGGGGGTGGACATGGAAGGACGTTTAATTTTTTTGTTATGAGTTAAAATGCACTATTTTTAATATTAACATAAAAATGTTAATTGAAAATGGAAGAACACGTAGCCACAAGTTGCAGGAGTCTCTGGGCGGCAGCCTCCAGGAAAAATCGGGAAATTTTTTATTTTTAGGCAAAATTATGATCAATTGAAAACGTATCGGAAAATTTTTTCGACCAGGCAATAAAAGCAAAAGGGAAGACCCTTGTGTAGAAATTCACTGGGATAAAAATTTCGGGGGGAGGGGGGGAATCCCGCCCATTTACTCTGCCCTGGGTACGTGCGTACGCCCTTGCCTTTAACAGTGTGCGAAAGCTGAGTTAAACTTACAAAATTCTATGGCTGAGATCTGGGACCTTAAATAACTATGGACCTGGCCGTGGTGTCTCAGCATCTAAAAATTTATACGTTTTATTCGATACGCTTCACAGTGCGGTATCAAAAATGGACTTAAATATCACGTCAATGTCGGTATTTTGCTGATCACGTCAATGTCTTTATTTTGTTGAGAAGCTAAGCAGAGTTTTGAATTTTAGCAGCCTCAAAAAGACTACAAGGATGCAGTATTGCAGAAAAAGTACAAAACAGGAACTGCAGTAGTTGCAGGGCCGCCCCCAGAAGCAGGGTAGGCAAGTCTCGGTTTGCAACCGAGACCGAGACCGAGACCAGGCAACCGAGACCACCGAAACGAGACCTACGAGACCGAAACCAGCCCTTGGGGGGACCTTTTTTCAGGTTGGAATTATAAAAATTTGAAATTCTACCACTATATGGACTTCATTTCTGACAGCCCCAGACCTCCGACTTCATCTTTCAAAAATTCACAAGATTTTCAATGCAAGAGATAAGCAGGTCAAGAAACTTTGGTCAGTCACAGGTTTCTAGAGGTTACCACACCACACATGAACGCTACGCCACACGGCGGTTACTTTTTTAGTTGCTACTAATATACTTTTTTCAAGCACAAGCCAACTACGCATTGTTTTGGCAATGCAAAACTGTAAAAACAGCTGAAAAAGTTGAGCATTTGAACTTAAAAACGAACAAATTAATGCAGAAAAATGTAAGCCAAGAGGACCTACATAACCTAAGAGGAAGACATACGCACATAAAATGTGACATTGCGTACATATTAGTTTCTATGTACTTCGCTGGACATTATGCAAATTAGCTTTGTTGTGTCTGACTAGGGCTGGGCACGGTTACAAAATCACTATCCGTGTACACGGTTAGTTTCGAAGGCTAGTAACCGCGTGTACACGCTAACTAACGGTTACTGCAATTATCCGCGTGTACACGCTAATTATCCGTGTAACCGTGTAACCGTTTACACGCTAAGTATCCGTGTAGCCGTTTACACGGATACTAACCGTGTAAACGGTTACACGGTTACTAACGGTTACACGGTTACTAAACGGTTACACGGTTACTAACCGGTTACACGGTTACTAAACGGTTACACGGTTACTAAACGGTTACACGGTTATTAAACGTCGATAAGCAGAGGGGGAGGAATGACCAAGGGAAGATACGAACCACCCATCTCTAGATCTGCAGACCAGCAAGCTACCATATGAGCTACTGGGACAATGCTGAGCTGTCAGTATAAATGCCTTTATATATACTGAAAGAATATATATAGCTTGCACACACATGCGTATATGAAGTAACACACAGGCAAATCGCTTGCGCACGATTGTAGGCTAATTTGCATAAATCCAGCAGCCAAACGAACATTTTTCTTAACGGGTACACGAAGTCGGAAAACGGATAGTGTAACCGGTTACACTATCCGTTTAGAGTAACCGTTTACACTATCCGTTTAGAGTAACCGGTTACACTATCCGTTTAGAGTAACCGGTTACACTACACTATCCGTTTAGAGTAAACGGTTACAGCATCCGCGGTTACTGTGTCTTAACGTGTACACGCTGTAACCGCTAAGTAACCGCGGATAGTGACCCCTAACCGTGTACACGCTAAGCTTGGCGTGTACACGGTTAGTACCGTGTAACCGTGCCCAGCCCTATGTCTGACCGTCGCATGTTGCCGAAAGCAGTGTGTTGGTACACGGCTGCCTGGCCGCTGGGTTTTACCAGTACGAGCATGATTGAGCATTGGTTGTCTTGAAAATGATCGGCTCTAAACCCACTAAACAATTAATCCAATCAAGAGTACATATTAATGGGATCCTATTATGTACTCTTGATCCACTAAATCTCATAAATCCCAGTACTAAATTACTTTAGTAGCACTGCAGGCCTTGTTTCCAATGACCACCGTCAGCCCCCCGTTACTGGAGTGACGTCGCAGTGACTCCACGGCGGGGGATTCGGGCAGATAGAAAAAGGTCGTCCTCAGTGTAGCACTTGCTCATGGGGATACTCAGGCTGGCTGGATAGGTGCCTTTCAGATACCTAAATGAAAACAAACAACCGAGTTATCCAAAATTGGATTTAGCGGATTAGATTGGACTTAACGGATTAGATTCGATATTATAGAAACTTGAAACGGTTAGATTTAAATTGATCGGTCTAAAAACAACTGGCATTTTTTTCTTGGGGAAGACCTCACTTTTGGTGCCCCCATCCCCCACTTTTGTGATTGTGATAATATGTGCTTCCGTTACGAAAGAAAATATTTTGACTATCAAGAGTACAGAAATTAGTCGCAGAAGTCATACCACTAAGAAAGCTAAGTGGCGCATCTATTTTTTGTCAGACTTCAGTAACTATAATGAGCTGCTTTTATTTCGTTCTTGCACAAAATCACGAACATCTTACTCGTCTCTGGGTCGGATATCTAGGGAGAGAATTGGTCTGTAGGAGTTTGGATTGGTTAGTTCCTCAAGCTCGGCAGCGCAAATACGAGGACAAGGGTATTTTTTCAAATCGTCAAACGACAATGACTCCATTCCCTGAAAATAGGGGTAAAGCTGTAATCATTAATACTTGTCCGTAACCGTACGGTATTCTCCATATGACATTACAGAGAAAACTGCAGGAGTTACAATGTATCAATTTGCACACGCGTCTACTGCTCTAAAGCTCAGTCAAAACAACCGGCCAAAACTAATGGATACGAACAGATGGAAACCAACATTGAGCAATTGTCTTACCCCAACCCCTACTGTGATCTAATGCTCATAACCCCATACTGTGATTTTAATCCTCATAATCCCCTTAATCCCAGCTTCTGTGGTCGAATCCTTCTACCCCCCTGTCATCTAATCGTTCAATTCAAAGTAATTCTAATCCTTTTATTTCAACCTTCGGAAAAGCTTCCTAGCCCCCAACTTCTTAAATCTAATCCTTCTAATCCCCCTTAATCATACATGCTTATCTAATCCCTTCTAATCCCCTTTAATCCTCCTTGCTCGCCTCACCATATTGGACTGTGTGTCCAGGGCATATCCAATGAAGCTGGCCTGAGTGGCGCTGGAGGATCGTCTATGTCCCATCTGCCTTTGCTGGCCCTCGCCCACATTGAGCGGGAGTGGTGTCGATACTGGCGCTCTTGGGTGTGTTACAGAACAGGTGCACTGAGTCCTGCACACAGCGTTGGATGTCGATTTCTGTAGCACAAAAACAATAACACTACACCATGCATGACGTATGAGGGGGGATGGAAGGGGACCCCCCTCAAAATTGAGGGGCCGGGGGGAAAGTCCCAAAATTTGGGCAAAATTTAGTAAAAATGGCACTTTTTTCGGAAAATTTTACAAAATTTAGTAATACTTTTAGCCATAAAAGGCAGACTGTCCCCAAAAATTGACCGGAGAGGCCCACGCAAAATTTTGACCCCGTTTACATGCATATGCGTCACACCAAGCGAAATTTTCTGTTTGAAAATAGAAATCTATTTTTTATTCATAAATTTCGTGATTTCAGTTCGTATTCAATTCGATTTGGTTTTAAACAAATAAGTTGTGCAGTCATTAATGGCGAATTTATTATGACATAGCTGACAAAGAATGACACTAGAGTAATCAAAGTGATGAATGAATTTTGTATAATCAAGGCTACAAAAGACTACAAAAATTTATTGGTGTAAACTGTGTTAATATACATTTTTCTATGTATTCTTCG
>JASANF010014576.1:0-21614 GCA_030248245.1 Trissonchulus sp. WLG1_4 | reverse complement strand
TTTGATCCATGGTCATAGCAGAAGTAATTTCCAGGAAAATCTAATCTTTAGTGTAAACACCATTATGAAGGAATTTGCGAAATCCAAACGGCCAACCATGTAAAATACCGGCAACTAACTTTTGTGAAGCTTAACCAGAGAAATCAGCATGAAATCCTGTCACCGCTGTGACAGCAGCAGGAACAAAAGCAGCATCAAGCTAGTTAACCCTTGATTAGTATACGTATATACATAAGTACTGTACACATTTTTGTAACTTAAATAGCATTCAAAAAAACTTTCATTACTGTCACAATTACTAGTTTATTTAGTATTTCTAGCTATTGCTAGAAGTAGTTATATATTTGCGATTAGAGCTTGGAAATGTTGCTATTTAACAGCGGAATGGTTTCAATTATCACGCTAAAATTTATCGAGCATTCAATTTCACTACAAATACAAAGGACAAGGATAATCGGGGGGAAGTAGTATCGATCACGCGAAAATGCGAGCATACATAGATTAATCTAATTGGCTGCGTGCGAAACTGATTAAGGTATGATAATAACCTCGAGGATATTTTATAAAATATTTGACTACGGGACTGTTGCAACTGAAATTTTTTATTTTTGTTTTTATGAATCTTTTTCGTGTACTGTGTACTTTAAATTTAGGTATAAATTATGTAGTTTGTATAAGTTAGTAATTTTTCGTTCAATGTTTCTAGATATATAAACTTATTCAAATATAGTCGTTAGTAAGTTTAATGTTTGCCTACTTAAATTAGATTAAAAAGTGTAGTGCGTTTGGATAAGGTTAAAATTTTAAACACAATTTTGCAGTGTAAGAAATTTATCCAGAAATAAATAAGAAATAATCGAAGTTACGTCAGTGAAAACTGTAGACTCAAATTAGTTTATTTGAGATATGTACGTCATCATATTTGTTATGTTGTTAAAGTTCGAGTTGTCTGGTATATATGTACTATTTAAAATAGAAATGTCCGCCAAGACAAAAGGTGTTTCTTAGTTAGTCCATATCGATTGGCAGTAACTTGCAGTTTGTTGTAACTTCAGTTTCAACCAGTTACATCAATCAAAAGTATGTTCTTGCTTTCAGTAGTAAGTCTAAGGTTTTATGGTGTTTCTGGACCTAGTTCTGCTAAGAGTACGTAATAGCGAAAAAAATGAACTCTTCTCTATTCCTTTCCTAAAAAACCATTTAACGTCTTGATACCAGGGAGACAGACCTGGTAACACCCTGTCGAATCAAGACATGTCCTGATTTCAAAGGGGAGTACCAAATCAGCTCACTCTATTTATTTTGCCTCCCTCGCTTCAGCACACTTCCATCTGACCATAAATTTTGACCCCTTGCCCCCCCTTTTAAAAAATAAAGCCACATACCTAACCTGGTCCTACGGGCCCCCTTGAAGTAAGGACATGTCTTGATTCGAGAGGTTGTACACCCCTGTATCAAGACCAAGACGGGCTGGTTGAGCAACAAGAGCAATATTCTGACCGATTAGCTGGCTTTAGAGAAGAGTGTCATATTACTTTTCCCTATTAATCTACTCTTGGATCTGGTTATCGTCACTGAAAACTTTTTTGAGCAATAAGCAGTCAGGTTGGCATGAACGAAACATGCGATTGATAGCTTGTGGTCAAGGTCTAAAATGGAATAATCCTATTAGATTAAAACTCTTTGCTTGATACCTAAGTCCTAACTCATCTCAAACTTGAAAAAATAGTTACAAAATTTAGTGCACAAGCGGAAAGTGCATAAATTGGATAATGGATAAATCGGAAAGTGGATAATTTGCAATATGGATGCATAAATAATATACAATGAGTTATTGGCAAAACCAGTTTGAGTCTAATCCGTTAAATCCTTGCAAAAATGGAACCTAGTTGGATTCGGCTACGCATACACACCGTTGATTTGTTTTACATCAAGTTAACAAGCGACATATTGAACTTATGTAAGTAGATTTTGAATTAACAGGATTACCAATTACAACTGAATTAACTATTGGTGAACTCGTTATAGAATTTTATTATCTTCATTCAACTTGGACGTTTATGCAAATAACCAAAGACAACTATTATCATTTATAAAAAAGGTCTAATGCTTCTGAGTTATCATTCCAGTTAATTCAGTTATTCTAATCCAGTTACCGGATTATTGAACAGTTAATAATGTTAACTCAGCTTAATTTAGCAGTGGAATTTATCTTAATTTTAATGGGAGTCTTACGTAGCCTATTGGTATTTGGCAATGCGTCAGTCAAAGTACATACAAACAGGCAAGCAAAATTACAAATAGGAAAGTCTGTCTAATGTTCCCTATTATTGACTCTTGCTATACGTTTAAACTTTATTTAGAAACTAGCCTAAGGCTATCAGTTTGTTTCTTCTACATGTGGTTATGTCAGAATATTTAATCAGAATGTTCTGTCAAAACTTACTCATTAAATTATTTTCTGTGTCTCTGATTACATATCGGTTGCGTGTTTCTGTTGTTTGTTGAGTATATTAGATTTTGTCCACATGAAATTTTTACTGTTAAGCCCGGTTGGTGGTTTTCTATTCAAGAGCACAAAAACAAGTGAAAAAGTAATAAACTTGTAATAGTTTAGTTTTTCAGGTAATATTATAATGTCATCAGACAGAAGCTTAATGGAAGACTTTTTTGGCACAGTCAACGTTCCACGGGGCACAACACGTGAATCGTACTGGGGCATCGGATTGGTCGATTTTTTGGGGATCGATTATGCTCCTCGGCTTCGCATTTGTGAGCTATCAAATCGTTTAACTGATACAAACCTTTATGCGATACCCTACCAAAACGAGCGTATCCGTGCGTTATTCAGGAAGAAGGGTTGCGGATGCCTAATTTCACAGTTTGCATGCAAAAGCGAGCCAATAAGAATCGAGTAGAGCAACTTTACCCCGATGTTTCGATGGAACCTATGGAATATTTATCAAGTTCGTTTCTATCAGCCTACAGTACGACCCTGTATAATATAAATATTTCCGACACTACACCAAACGTAAACTACCACAACTACAGCAAGAGTACGAACTCTTTTTTAAAACAAATAACATTAATATTTTGGGATTTTTTCAACAAATCAGTTTTCAGTGTACGGATGTTTACGAAGAGCCTGCTTGCTGGTTTCAAAATACGTATTTATTTCAATGCTGCGACTAAGCTAGAACATTTTGTTCGCATAACGGTGCGTGTTTCTATTTTGAGCTAAAATCTACGTTTTCACAGAAGTTACCGGTCTCGGTAGGGGGGTTCGGATTCATGTACTGGCACCCCCTACTGGAAATGATACCGACCGTTTTCAATTCCTACCAAGAACGAGCGGTGCATTTGTTTCTTAGTCCTGAGGACGCGATTTTAAACCAGAACCCGATTGCAATTCGACCCGGCAGCCACGCACACGTCAGTATTCAAGCCACGCGTCACGTCAAAGTGGAGAAAACCTACTTTCAGCAAGAGTGCAGTAATGGTAACTCGCTAAAGCTATTTCCCGAACTGGAGTATCGTTATAGTCGGTGTCAGCTTGAGTGTATGGTCGATACTTTTGAGTCGGTTTGCAACTGTACCGGAATTGACACATACCTGGGAATCGAACCTTGGCGGTACTGTTCGCCTAGACAGGGTCTAGAGTGCTTCAAAAAAGTCGCCTATGATCTACCTGAATACCTGCACCGATGTAGACTGAATTTTTTGTCGAGAATCTTGCGTCTATTGGGATAATTTGCCAACCATTTCAACGGGACAGATTTTTCACCCTCACTTTGAGAACCAGGTTGCAGACTATTTGCGTCTAAAGCGTCGAGAAAATATCACCGAATCTCACATACTAGTGGACTACTATTTCAGCGAGATTAAATTCATCGAAATTCGTGAACTTCACGCTTTTACCATTGAAACATTTGTCTCCAACATCGGTGGTGCTTTAGACTTTGGACCGGCGCTAGTATCATTACCATTGTTCACTGTGTTTATTACGCAATCGAGCGCTTAGTCTGGCCAGAAAGCAAGCATTCCGTCGAGTCGGCCGATTCGACCCTACGACGGTCGAGAACGCAAACGGCGTTCGAAACACTCAACGTTTAGCTCAATTCCGGATCATCCCGAAAACCATATCGAGTTTCATAACAATAGTAACCATGGGAGCATCAATATGGCTCGGTATACGCGATCGGTAAACGATATATGCGATACCGTGGACATATTGAGAAAAAAGCCAACGCATAGATAGCCAGTATTTTGACTTTGTTCATACAACTCCGGTTGCACGACATTACATTTGTGACTATTGTAAATGCAAAATTGGGAAATTGGTTAATTCTCATAATAATCATCTGATTTTGCAAGTTGTCACAAGCAATTGTAAGGCTATCTGACCAAAAGTAGCTGGACCCTGAGTCAAAAAGAATCACGCTAGTTCATTACGAAAAGAACGAATTGCAAGCATCAAGCGTACAGCGAGCAGTCAAAAGTTACGTAATTCTTACAGGGTTCGGCAATTTTTGTTTAGGCATTTTCAACCTCTAAGAGTTGGCCCGTAATGTTTACGGGCCAAAACTGCAGGTCACAAACACTACTTCTGGACCGTAATAAGGATCAATTCATACTTGCCGGCGTATGTCAATTCAGTGGGCAAAAATACGAAATAATCACGCCACAATTTGATCGTATACACTATTTAGTGGCGTGATTACTTATTTCGTAATTTTGCCGGCTGAACCCACATGCGGCTGTGAATATGAATCAATCCTTATATATTAGAGTGTCTGTTTATCTGTAAATACAATAAATCAAATCAGCTGCTGTAAAACATTACGAAGAGCATGTTAGATAACGTTCACCATCGTGTGAACAGTGTCAGACCCTATTAAGCTAAGCTCTTGTGAGAACCTTCTGTCTGACTTTATTCATCTATTTGCTAAAAATGTTAATCTGATCAATTACTAAAACGAGAGCTGTGTCCTGTTTTTTGTTAATCTGTCTGTTACGCAAAAGCGTCACTTACAGCTTATGACCAAGTAAAGTCGCACCAAATAGCAAGTCAAATTCATGCGAAAATAACTGAGAACACGCAATAACTATTTGTAGACTTGGTTAGATCCGTAACCAAAATTATATACACAAACAAGAGTGACCTGACATTCCAAATTCCGGTGTTGGTTATTGGGTTTGTGACTATATTAATTTCGCATAGGGCCTTCTCGTAAATTATATCAACTTGATTTGATTAACTAGCTTAACTTCAGTAACTCATCATAAGATTGGCGAAAGTTTATGAAACTACATATGTAGAACGACTAAAACCTAGCATTTGCATTGACCCGACCTGCTAGATTTCATGAATTTGAGTCGTGAACTTACTCTGCAAAGTTAATCTAATCCAGTAAATATAATTTATGAAGCCCTTAATGACTGTTTGACGCAAAGGAATTACTACTTGTAAATACTGAAGAGTGTCATTTTTAATTAGCAATTGTGTACTAGTACTTATTTGTTGTATAAATAAAGTTATTTGTATTCAATTCTATTTTATAAATTATTTGTAAAGCCAGACTTCACTTTTGAGCGCTTTGGATCGCCGACCGTAACTGACAAGAACTCAGGATATAAATAACAAAGGGTAAAAACAACTAAACAACTCTAAAACACTTCACATGAATTATACATTATTAACCCTTTAATGCCCAGAGCATCTCACTCCAGGCAGCCAGCATCTCACTTATTATTTTTTACTATGGCTGTCTAACTGCGGAAATGGCAAAGACAGTAAATTAAGAAGCCACTAAGCTGCAGGGGTCTGGGGGCGGCAGCCCCCAGTTAAACAATTCGCAGAATTTTTTATTTCAGGTTACATTTGGTCAATTGGAGACGTATAATACCTTTTTTGTGGCCGTGCGATAAAAAACCAAAAGGGGGGACCCTTGTTGACCCGAGGGGGCCACCATTGTTGATACGGCCCCAGACACCAATTATTTTGCACTTTTTGACTTCTTACAGTACCATTGTAGACAGGCCACGAATATCAGTTAATACAGATAACAATTGCCAGCATCATTTTTTATCAATACGCCGTAGGAGATCAGACTCATTTAAATTGTCCTGATGGATTGGGAAGGGAACCCTTGGAAAGAAAACTTTGGGAAATTATTGAAATTTCAGTATAAATTGGTGAATTGGGGACGTGCCGGAAAATTTTCTACAGCAGGTTAAGAAAATCAGAGGGGGGACCCTTGTGTAAATTTTTAGTCGACTCAAAATTTTGTGTGCTTTTTGGTGTGTTTTTATAGAAAGTGTGTGCTTTTATAAGAAAATGTGTGCGAAAACACAATAAAAAATAAAAAAAACAGTACTTTACATCATGTTTTAACACTGTGGACCTGGGCCCAAACTTTTAAAGTGTCTCAATCTACATATATAGGACAAGAGTGAGACACTCTCTTTCCTGCCTGTGTTCTAGCGCAGGCAGTGGCAGATGCGCTCGTCGTTTTCAAGCCACATGTTGACATTTTGTGCAACATGTGGCTGGCCAATCAGCGCGTAGATTTTCTACGTAACTTTCAGCAAAACTAACTTTCAGCAAAAATATTTAAAAAACTTTTAAGAAAAGTAGAAAAGTTTCTTATCTCAATTTGTTTCTTATTCAATTTCGCTGAATGTTTGTCAAAATGTCCACAAAGGTGTTTGCAAACCTTTTGTGATGTCTTCACACCTAAATTATGTATTAAAAATGAGTTATTAACTTTTTATAGCTATATATCTTAATGCTTATCAACGCATCAGCGATTATATACTAAACAGTGTTACGATTGGCCTGTGGCTTGAAAACGACGAGCGCGTCTGCTTGCTCTAGAACACAGGCAGGAAGGAGATTGTCTCACTTTTCTTCTGTATAGTGTCAGACGCTATTATTAATTTTGGTTTCAATTTTATAATTGTGTGAGTAAGTGCTGTTATGTCTTTATATTGGTAAGTTTGAATCTGAATTATTGTATTTATTATTTTGTTTAGGACAGTTTATATATTATTACATTAGTATTAACATACTTGAGCTATGTACGTAGAACATAATTGCAGATGTGTGTACATAAATCATTCATGTAACGTGGTCAAAACTTTGGGTGGCATCACGTCTTGATCGGCCAAAAAACCTTAAATTCTGCTAAATTTTGTAGAATTTTCGAAAAAAGAAACATTTTATCGATGTTTCCCAAATTTCCAATTTTGGAAGACCCTCAATCCCCGGGCTCTGGATTCTATGGGGGTCCCACCATCCACCCACATACATGTCTGGTGTAAATTGTAGTTACAAGAAATTTTTTGCGCGTTTAATGGCAAAAATCATCGTCAATGCGGCGCAGCGAAAAAAGGTCCCCCTCAAATCAAGACATCTTGAATTTTTTTGAAAAGAAATGGAAAAATTCCCAGCCTTCATTTTCATCTTGAAAAATAGCGAACCTGTTTTCTGGTAATTATGACATTTGAAGTTCATTAATGGTAGAGTAAGCCTCGTAATTCAACTAATTTATGACTTGGCAGACTAAAGCGGCGCAATCAAGCTTTATTACCTCGGCTACAAATTTCTTATAAGATCACTACAATGAATTAGGTTTTTTGTTTAACATGTTTTCTATTTCTGTGACATTGCAAAAATATAACTATTTATTGGCTCCGAGTGGAGGTTGTAAATTGTAATGGCGTCACACACGGTTTTTTTGGTACTTGCTATGTATATTTTTAGTTTTCAGAAGTTACGCCCTTAATGAAACTTACGTTTAGCAGCGTTTTGTTTTTGTTTGTTTTGTTTGCTGTGTTGGCTAGTTTTTGTTTTGTTTGCAGCTAAAGATTTGCCGTAAACGAAACATGGAGCCGACTCAACTTTACCGTTTTCGGCTCCGCTGCCAGGATACCGGTTCCAGTTTCGACTTCTGATCCGGTTCTAAACAATTGTCGGTTCTCATCTGTTCCAAATTCTGTTCCACTTTTTTATTAATGATTTACGTAAATTTTTTGCGTATTATTTTTCACATATGTGATGACAAAATACCATGAATTCTGAAGATGTAGGTGCTTTTGATCTTGTGTTTTCAGACATAGAATTTTTTTGTTTTTGGAATCATGTTGAACATTTGTGTTTTGTGATTTGCAGAGTTCTTTTGTGTTTTTGTGCTTTTGTGCTTAGCACTAGTTTATACTCAAAAGCACATAAGCTTAAAACCCTATACTTGAAAAATATTTGTTTGTACACTGTTTTATTTATTAATCAGTTTGACGTCATAAAAATTTCACTGCATAAAAAACCTCTAAAAACTTTCGTCTATCTGTATTATATAGTATTTTAGAAATAAAATTTGATAAGATCAGAAGGCAATTTTGATTGGCTAAACCCAAAAACACATAAAGGCAATTTTGATTGGCTATACACAAAAACACATAAAGGCAATTTTGATTGGCTATACACAAAAACACATTTGGAAACAAGCAGCAATTTCATGCAAAATTTATGGAGTTCTACTCCATGGCCACGACCAACCTTGCGGTCTGCACCAGTAGCAGTAACTTTTTGTGCAATGCATTTTCGGTAGAATTTAAATCACTTGGAAGAAATTGCTTCAAAGGAAGTTAAACCTGTCGCTACCCACCTATTTTTGTTTTTAACATTCGGAAAGGTTTTATAGCATTGTGGTCAATTCATATTTATGGTCCTTTAGCCGACAAAATTTACTAAATAATCGCCAATAATAGTCTATAAGTTCCGATTGTGGCGTGGTTATTTCGTAATTTTGTAGGCTGAACGGACATTTGGCTGTAAGTATGAACAAGATTACAGTCTTCTGGATCCCAGCTTAGTGGTCGCGGACATGCTGCGACCATTTTCTCCCAAAAAAGGCTACAATTGTGGGGGGTACCCCCCTACACGAATGAAGGCATGGCCCTCAGCTGTGGGGGGAACCCTCCCCCATGGATCAGACCATTGGTCTCAAACGTGGGGGGGAGCCCCCCCCCACAAATCAAGGTATACCCTCAAATATGGGGGTGACCCCCCACAAATGAGGGTATACCCTGGTTTGTTGGTGGGGGGGGTTCCCCCAAGCATGAAACGTATGCCTTCATTTGTGGGGCCCCCACCTACACTGAGGCCTATGCCTTCATTCGTGTAGGGGGGACCCCCACAGTTGTGGCCTTTTTTGGGAGATAATGGTCGCAGCATGTCCACGCTGTTAAGCCACAAACGTGTATAGTGACATACTCTTGTCATTATGCACTCTTGGTATGAATAGACTGTCCTGACATCCTGAGAAAGACCCGGTCTTACCTTTTGAATCTACTTCGATATTTAGGACAAAGTTAGCTATTTTTGGTAACGAAGCACTAGTAACCAACTGTAATCTTTTTTAGCAAGTCCTAACAATTTCACAATTCGCAATAACCCATAAGCTTGCAAAAATGGGTGAATACAGCCCCAAAACAACTTTCGGAATTTATTTAAACTTTTTTGGTCGGTTAGTTTAATTAAACGAATATATTGCAAAATTTCTGGTAATTCACAGTTAACGGGGGCCAGCACAGTAATATTTAGCACTTCGACAGGTTTAGACCTAACCGTTAGATTCTAGTGAAGACAGCCTAAATCAGGCACCATTTATTGGATAGCCGCATAAAGAACATAGCCCTTTTAAATATTTTTGATTGTACCGCTAATATTGCTTTCTACTTACTGGGTGGAACTCATACGTGGGTAGTCGTCAAATTCTGAGTGGGGGGTGAAGTACTAGTTGTTTTTAAATATTTTTAGGCTGTTGTGTTTATTTGTCTGGTGAAACTTTGCTCGTTTTATATAAGCTACCGATGTTTAACAAACCTCGAATTACTTTAATCCACCTTCTAGTTTTTGAAAAAAAATTGTTGCTCAATAGTAAAATTTTGATTAGTGCTTTGGAAGTAAAAAACACCTATACTGATTAAAAAACACCCAATTTGCCATTTTTGGGACCTACAGTATCCCAAGAAACCAACACCAATACCAACAACAAAAGTTGGCTAGCTGGCCGCCTGGGCCAGCTTATACACAAAACACAATCACACACCACACTCGATTTACACAGAAACACACACACAAATTGTCCAAGGGAATACACGTAAGACGTGTAATTCGCTAGGGCAAATCAAATGTAAGGTCCTGTCGCTACTGTGGTAGCGACAGGAAAAATGAACATTGCCCATGTTTCGAAAGCACATCCAAAACACAGTCAAAACACGAAAGCACAGATCAAAAACACAAAACACAAAAGACAAAGTATAAACTGCAAAAGGACAAAAGCACAATTCAAAAACACAAAACACAATACACGAAGTATGAACCGAGAAAGCACAAAACACAGAGCCCTAAAACACGAAAACACTAAAACACAAAAGACAAAACACGAACCATGAACCGGGCTTTATTGCCCGAGTTTACCCTATTTCTACGCGAAGTAAGGACTAAGTTTTATAGTTATATCAAAGCTTCTGTTTATGTTTTTGCGCGGCCGCCTCAGCGGCCGTGCATACTAATTTCAGTTAATGCACTGAAACTGAAAATGCATGTAAATCATGCTCAGTTTCAGTGGATCACTGAAGTCTGCTGGAATGACCAGCTGTGACTTGTGTGCAAATCGCAGCGCGTACGTTGTGTGTGTGTATGTGTGTGTGCGTGTCAGTGAATAACATACGACAATGGCAAAATAACAAGCAGGCCCCAAAAGGGGCAAGGTTCCTTCGCCGAGTGCAAATTCTGCTTATGTTACCCAAAATATTTCAGCGTCATTTTAGTTTTTATGTATTTCCATGTAGAAAGCACTACCTGTGTAAATACTTCATTTAGTGTCAGTGCTTAATAGGTGTTGAATTCAACAAATAGGTCGAAAACACATGCCTAGTTGCTAGAAATTTATTATTGCATGTTTTGAAGAGGAAATGTCCTGTCAAACAAAACAGTTTCTGCAGACAAAAGTTGCGTAATTTTTTTGCAAAAAAACAACACTTGGTGTCGAACACGTGACGTACTCCGTAACAAGTTTCGTTTCTGACCGTTTCGTTTCGTTTTTGACCACTCGACCACTACACATGGATGAATAGCAATGTTTGGATATTACTATGTAGAAAGAAAGGAAGAAAACAGACAGCAGTCTAGACAATCACGTGATTAACATGTGTATCTAGTCTGAAAATTTACCGTACAATAAAATTTTAAGTCACGAAATTCTAGCAAATGACAGCTTAATATACGTGCGCAAGTTTTGTTGACTATTATTTCATTAGAAATTGTAAAATAAGACTTGTCTTGGAAAAAAAGAGCTGTCGGTTCCCATACTGACTTTACATGTTAATCATACGCGCTGAACAACATGAGACTGCCACTTTTACACTACACAGAGTTGATTTCAAAACAATAGTTTCTTCTCTAGAAGGAACAAAAATCGATGATCTGCAGTATCGATTCTTTTGAATCACTTTCAAGGCAGTTCTTTCGCGATGCTCTTAACAGAACATTTAGTTCTACGATTTTAATCGAATCATCTACGGTTAAGGCGTGTGACTGCGAAACACAGGGTAGGGGGTTCGATTCCCATCAGCTCTAATATTTTTGCATTTTATTTCTGACTTCGAAAGTAGAATAATGTTTTTAAATTGTTTGGTTGCATTGAATAAAAATAAAATGTTATAGCATTCTGAATCACCGGTCAATTCTTAATTGTACGTACTTACACATACGTAAAACGTAATCGTCGAACAGAATTTCAGACTCATTCAGACTCGACTAAAAATGAAAAACTAAGTATGTAGCAGGTACTGACAAAAACTTTTGGTGCGTGCCGCGCCTAATTTTACCGATACGGTAAAATAATACTTTATTGTGGTCACGTCGAATTATGTGCGCTCGTCAACAGAAGTGCTTGTTGCATTTGTTATCATGATATTTCAGATAATATCATGTCATCAGACAGAGGTCCAGTGGAAGACTACTTGGCACAATCGACGCTCCACGGGGTACAATACTTGGATCACACTAGGCATAGAGTTGGTCGACTTTTTTGGGTTTCGGTATTGTTTTTTTGCTTCGCATTTGTCAGCTATCAAATCGTTGAACTGATACAAACGTTTACGCGATATCCTACTGTAACGAAAGTGTCCGTGCGTTATCCAGAAGAAGGTTTGCGGATGCCGAATTTCACAGTTTGCTTGCAGAATCGAGCCAATAAGGATCGAGTAGAACAACTTTTTCCTGATGTTTCAATGGAATTATTGGAATACTTATCAAGTTCGTTTTTATCAGCCTACAGTACGGCCCTTTACGATGCGGATTATTTTAGACATTACACTAAACGCAAACAACCACAATTACAGCAAGACTATGAAATTCTTTTGGAAAAATACAACATTAGTATTTTGGAATTTTTTCAAAGGGTCAGTTTTCAGTGCACGGATGTTTATCATGCCTGCTGGTTTCAAAATGGAAATTTATTTCAATGCTGCAACTTAGCACGAACATTCTTGTCGCACAACGGACCGTGTTTTTATTTCGAGCTGGATTCTACGTTTTCACAGAAGTTACCCGGTCCCGTAGGGGGGTTCGGGTTTATGTACTGGCACCCCCTACTGGAAATGATACCAACCGGTTTCAATTCCTACCAAGAACGAGCGGTGCATTTGTTTCTTAGTCCTGAAGATGCGATACTAAACCAGAACCCGATCGCTATTCGACCCGGGAGTCACGCGCACGTCAGTATTCAAGCTACGCGCCACGTCAAAGTGGCACACAGTTACTTTCAACAAGAGTGCAGTAATAATAATAACTCGCTAAAATTATTTCCCAAACTTGAGTATCGTTATAGTCGGTGTCAGTTGGAATGTATGGTCGACACTTTTGAATCGGTTTGCAATTGTACCGGAATAGATACTTATCTGGGAATCGAACCGTGGCGATTCTGCTCGCCTAGCCAGGGTCTAGAGTGCTTCAAAAAAGTAGCCCTCTATCTGCCGGAATATCTACATCGATGTAGACTGACTTTTTGTCGAGAATCTTGCGTCTATTGGGTTTATTTGCCAACGATTTCAGTCGGACAACTTTTTCACCCTCACTTTGAGCACCAATTTGCAGATCAATGGCATATGCAGCGTCGCGAAAACATCACTGATTCTCTGATACTGGTTGATTACTATTTTAGCGAGATTAAGTACGTCGAAATCCGCGAACTATACGCTATTACCATTGAAACTTTTGTCTCCAATATAGGCGGAGCTTTAGGACTTTGGACCGGCGCTAGTTTTATAACAATCATCCACTTTGTCTACTACGTGATTGAGCTCGTAATATTTCCAGGAAGGATGAATTTTCGTCGATTTCAAATTGGCCGCTTCCACACTGCGACGGCCGAAACGACGTATACGGCAGTTCTCACTCAGCTCAATTCCGGATCATCTTAGACTTTTTATATCGTGGTCTTTGGTCAGTTGAAAATTCCAACATGTAGCACTGCAACTGTATTGCTGGACGTTTGTATGTAAAAAAGACAATTGCGTAAGTATATACACTATTTAGCAAAACCACATTTGTGAAATACACCCGAACAGTGTTACAATTGTAACATTTGAATAGAGTACTATCAATTTTAAGTGATTACAAATTCATCATACGAAAGGATCATCTGATTTTGCACTTAAAATTGCTACAAGTGTAATTTCTAGCAATCTATACTTGGTCGCCGAGTGTCCGTTTGTTTGTAAATGCTAGAGATCGGGCCGGGCAGCGTATTTACAAAATCTACCATGTAAATGCTTTATGCCGAAGCACCTCGTCTGACAAAATTTACCGCATGTAGGCACAATGCGCAGTACGTATGTACGAAATACTGAGTTTCAAAATTTATTTAAATCAAACGTTTCGACGGCTTGGACTACAATAAAGTTACTTTGAACACTAAATCCTTTTCTGAATGTTTTACACAATTATACCAGATGTTTAAAATTCCACGTTTGCCTTCAGTTTATGCATGAGAATTTGAAGCGAATAAGGCCCTGCACTAAAACAATTGATCTAACTTACGCAAAATTTAATTTATTTCATGTCAAATTGGAACACATTGTTGATTCTTCGCAGACTTGGTTGGCATTCTCAGTAAATTTTGAACACTATTTTGTACTCGTTTTTTAAAGTTTTAAACTATCATACAGGATATTTTTTATAAATTCAGCTTGGACTTCAAATTCTACCTGATTACTTGACACGCATATGATTCCATGAAAAATGCCAACGTAAAAATCGTTTAAAAATAATAGTACGGCAAACAGACATGCAGATCAAAAGTATGAAGATCATCTTTTCCGTTTGTCCTTACAGCCGTGTATCCGTATCCAATGCCCGTTTGCCATAAAAAGTATAAATCGAAAAAACGGACAAACGGGCTTTGTCCGTGTCCGCCCTATGTCCGTTTGTCCGTATGCCCCACGGAAGAATGAATCGACCCTTATAGCCTTATGTCTATTCGGCCGGCAAATAATCACGCCAACAATCGTGGATAATATCAGCTTATGGCGTGATTATTTCGTAATTTTGCCGGTGGCTTAATGGCCGACATATGGCTGGAAGTATATGCATCGCCCCTTACGAACCGATGCATAGAGCGAAACGAGGTCTCGTGAAAAACTTTTTTGCCCGCTTTGGCCAATGTATATACTTATATAAATCACTGAAAAATGCATGTAAGTCAAACTTCTCCTCTAAGTTTAATTGTTTTGATCTGATATCGAAATGTTCTAAATCAATAACAATTGTAAAAAACAAAAATGAAAAAAAATTTTTGATCTTGATTAGCACCTCTAAGCTTCATTTAAACGAATTTTTTGCTGAACAATTTAGTGCCGTCCAGCGTTAAAAAATGGATAAAAATATGAATGAACTCTTAGTAAAAACTGCAAGGAACAGTTAAGCCACCTTCAGGCAGTTAATGTATTTTTCCAAGATTGTACCAAAGTTAAGCAATTGTTCGTCGAAGTGCGCCATGGCATATACCATGCAGCAAAATGCGCCCTCGTGTGAATAGGCTTTTATATAAAACACGATGACACACAACACTAAAATTACATAGAAGTACACACTCAGTTTCCCTAGCGAATATACGTTAGGCTCAAGTCATAATAACATCCGTATTTTGCATCAGGGGCCTGTTGCATAGAATCAACAGTAATAGGTGCAATAGGCGATAGGACCGATTGGTCCAATAGGCAATAAATAGGGCCTATCGAACTGCGTTGCATAAAACACCTATTGTCAAAGGCGTAAAGTTTTTTTTTTTTTTTTTTTTTTTTGTTGTTTTTTGTTGCGTGTGTTGTGTTGTGTTTTTTTTTTTTTTTGTTTTTTTTTTTTCTTTTTTTTTTTTTTTTTTTTTTTTTTGGTTTTCTTTTTTTTTGTTTTTTTTTTTTTTTTTTTTTTTTTTTTTTTTTTTTTTTTTTTTTTCCTTTGTTTTTTTTGTGCTTTTTTTTTTTTTTTGTCTTTTTCTTTGCTTTTTTTGCTTTCTTTTCTTTTTTTTTTTTTTCTTGGTTGCAGTTTCTTCTTTTTTATGAAAAGTGAGTGCTACATGTTGGAATTTTCAACTGACCAAAGACCACGATAAAAAAGTCTAAGATGATCCGGAATTGAGCTGAGTGAGAGCTGCCTATAGCGTTCCGCGTCGCAGTGTGGAAGCGGCCAATTTGAAATCGACGAAAATTCATCCTTCCTGGAAATATTACGAGCTCAATCACGTAGTAGACAAAGTGGATGATTGTTATAAAACTAGCGCCGGTCCAAAGTCCTAAAGCTCCGCCGATATTGGAGACAAAAAGTTTCAAATGGTAATAGCGTATAGTTGGGATTCGACGTACTTAATTTGTAAAAGTAATAAAGTATCAGAGAATCAGTGATGTTTTCGCGAGCTGATATGCCATTGATCTGCAAATTGGTGCTCAAAGTGAAGGTGAAAAAGTTGTCCGACTGAAATCGTTGGCAAATAAACCCAATAGACGCAAGATTCTCGACAAAAAGTCAGTCTACATCGAGTAGATATTCCGGCAGATAGAGGGCTACTTTTTTGAAGCACTTAGACCCTGGCTAGGCGAGCAGAATCGCCACGGTTGATTCCCAAAGATAAGTATCTATTCCGGTACAATTGCAAACTGATTCAAAAGTGTGACCATACATTCCAACTGATACCGACTATAACGCATACTCAATTTGGAAATAATTTTAGTGAGTTATTATTATTACTACTCTTGTTGAAATAACTGGGCCACTTTGACGTGGCGCGGAGCTTGAATACTGACGTGCGCGTGACCCGGGTCGAAAGCGATCGGAATTCTGGTTTAGAATCGCACCCCCAGGACTAAGAAACAAATGCAAACGCCTCGTCTAGAACGAAACCGGTCGGTACCATTTCCAGTAGGGGGTGCCAGTACAGAAAACCCGAACCTACGGGACCGGGTAACTTCTGTGAAAACGTAGAATCCAGCTCGAAAATAAAAACACGGTCCGTTGTGCGACAAGAATGTTCGGCTAAGTTGCAGCATTGAAATAAATTTCCATTTTTGAAACCAGCAGGCATGATAAACATCCGTGCACTGAAAACGGACCCTTCGAAAAAATTCCAAAATACTAATGTTGTATTTTTCCAAAAGAATTTCATAGTCTCTGTAATTGTGGTTTTTGTTTAGTGTAATGTCTAAAATAATCCGCATCGTAAAGGGCCGTACTGTAGGCTGATAAAAACGAACTTGATAAGTATTCCAATAATTCCATTGAAACATCAGGAAAAGTTGTTCTAACTGATCTATTGGCTCGATTCTGCAAGCAAACTGTGAAATTCGGCATTGCAAACCTTCTTCTGGATAACGCACGGATACTTCCCTTACAGTAGGATATCGCGAAACGTTTGTATCAATTCAACCATTTGAATAGCTGACAAATGCGAAGAACAAAAAACAATACCGAAACCTAAAAAAGTCGACCAACTCTATGCCTAGTGTGATCCAAGTATTGTACCCCGTGGAGCGTCGATTGTGCCAAGTAGTCTTCCACTGGACCTCTGCTCGATGACATGATATTATCTTAAATATCATGATAACAAATGCAACAAGCACTTCTGTTGACTAGCGCACATAATTCGACGTGACCACAATAAAGTATTATTTTACCGTATCGGTAAAATTAGGCGCGGCACGCACCAAAAGTTTTTGTCAGTACCTGCTACATACTAAGTTTTTCATTTTTAGTCGAGTCTGAATGAGTCTTAAATTCTGTTCGACGATTACGTTTTACGTATGTGTAAGTACGTACAATTAAGAATTGACCGGTGATTCAGAATGCTATAACATTTTATTTTTATTCAATGCAACCAAACAATTTAAAAACATTATTCCAATTTTTAAGTCAAAAATAAAATGCAAAAATATTAGAGCTGATGGTAATCGAACCCCCAACCCTGTGTTTCGCAGTCACACGCCTTAACCGTAGATGATTCGATTAAAATCGTAGAACTAAATGTTCTGTTAAGAGCATCGCGAAAGAACTGCCTTGAAAGTGATTTAAAAGAATCGATACTGCAGATCATCGATTTTTGTTCCTTCTAGAGAAGAAACTATTGTTTTGAAATCAACTCTGTGTAGTGTAAAAGTGGCAGTCTCATGTTGTTCAGCGCGTATGATTAACATGTAAAGTCAGTATGGGAACCGACAGCTCTTTTTTTCCAAGACAAGTCTTATTTTACAATTTCTAATGAAATAATAGTCAACAAAACTTGCGCACGTATATTAAGCTGTCATTTGCTAGAATTTCGTGACTTAAAATTTTATTGTACGGTAAATTTTCAGACTAGATACACATGTTAATCACGTGATTGTCTAGACTGCTGTCTGTTTTCTTCCTTTCTTTCTACATAGTAATATCCAAACATTGCTATTCATCCATGTGTAGTGGTCGAGTGGTCAAAAACGAAACGAAACGGTCAGAAACGAAACTTGTTACGGAGTACGTCACGTGTTCGACACCAAGTGTTGTTTTTTTGCAAAAAAATTACGCAACTTTTGTCTGCAGAAACTGTTTTGTTTGACAGGACATTTCCTCTTCAAAACATGCAATAATAAATTTCTAGCAACTAGGCATGTGTTTTCGACCTATTTGTTGAATTCAACACCTATTAAGCACTGACACTAAATGAAGTATTTACACAGGTAGTGCTTTCTACATGGAAATACATAAAAACTAAAATGACGCTGAAATATTTTGGGTAACATAAGCAGAATTTGCACTCGGCGAAGGAACCTTGCCCCTTTTGGGGCCTGCTTGTTATTTTGCCATTGTCGTATGTTATTCACTGACACGCACACACACATACACACACACAACGTACGCGCTGCGATTTGCACACAAGTCACAGCTGGTCATTCCAGCAGACTTCAGTGATCCACTGAAACTGAGCATGATTTACATGCATTTTCAGTTTCAGTGCATTAACTGAAATTAGTATGCACGGCCGCTGAGGCGGCCGCGCAAAAACATAAACAGAAGCTTTGATATAACTATAAAACTTAGTCCTTACTTCGCGTAGAAATAGGGTAAACTCGGGCAATAAAGCCCGGTTCATGGTTCGTGTTTTGTCTTTTGTGTTTTAGTGTTTTCGTGTTTTAGGGCTCTGTGTTTTGTGCTTTCTCGGTTCATACTTCGTGTATTGTGTTTTGTGTTTTTGAATTGTGCTTTTGTCCTTTTGCAGTTTATACTTTGTCTTTTGTGTTTTGTGTTTTTGATCTGTGCTTTCGTGTTTTGACTGTGTTTTGGATGTGCTTTCGAAACATGGGCAATGTTCATTTTTCCTGTCGCTACCACAGTAGCGACAGGACCTTACATTTGATTTGCCCTAGCGAATTACACGTCTTACGTGTATTCCCTTGGACAATTTGTGTGTGTGTTTCTGTGTAAATCGAGTGTGGTGTGTGATTGTGTTTTGTGTATAAGCTGGCCCAGGCGGCCAGCTAGCCAACTTTTGTTGTTGGTATTGGTGTTGGTTTCTTGGGATACTGTAGGTCCCAAAAATGGCAAATTGGGTGTTTTTTAATCAGTATAGGTGTTTTTTACTTCCAAAGCACTAATCAAAATTTTACTATTGAGCAACAATTTTTTTCAAAACTAGAAGGTGGATTAAAGTAATTTGAGGTTTGTTAAACATCGGTAGCTTATATAAAACGAGCAAAGTTTCACCAGACAAATAAACACAACAGCCTAAAAATATTTAAAAACAACTAGTACTTCACCCCCCACTCAGAATTTGACGATTACCCACGTATGAGTTCCACCCAGTAAGATAGAAAGCAATATTAGCGGTACAATCAAAAATATTTAAAAGGGCTATGTTCTTTATGCGGCTATCCAATAAATGGTGCCTGATTTAGGCTGTCTTCACTAAAATCTAACGGTTAGGTCTAAACCTGTCGAAGTGCTAAATATTACTGTGCTGGCCCCCGTTAACTGTGAATTACCAGAAATTTTGCAATATATTCGTTTAATTAAACTAACCGACCAAAAAAGTTTAAATAAATTCCGAAGTTGTTTTGGGTGCTTTATTCACCCATTTTTGCAAGCTTATGGCTTATTGCGAATTGTGAAATTGTTAGGACTTGCTAAAAAAGATTACAGTTGGTTACTAAGTGCTTTGTTACCAAAAATAGCTAACTTTGTCCTAAATATCGAAGTAGATTCAAAAGGTAAGACCGGGTCTTTCTCAGGACGTCAGGGACAGTCTTATCTATACGAGGAGTGCATAATGACAAGAGTATGTCACTATACACGTTTGTGGCTTAACAGCGTGGACATGCTGCGACCATTATCTCCCAAAAAAGGCCACAAATGCGGGGGTCCCCCCTACACGAATGAAGGCATAGGCCTCAGTGTAGGTGGGGGCCCCACAAATGAAGGCATACGTTTCATGCTTGGGGGAACCCCCCCACCAACAAACCAGGGTATACCCTCATTTGTGGGGGGTCACCCCCATATTTGAGGGTATACCTTGATTTGTGGGGCTCCCTCCCCCCCCACGTTTGAGACCAATGGTCTGATCCATGGGGGAGGGTTCCCCCCACAGCTGAGGGCCATGCCTTCATTCGTGTAGGGGGGTACCCCCACAATTGTAGCCTTTTTGGGAGAAAATGGTCGCAGCATGTCCGTGACCACTAAGCTGGGATCCAGAAGACTGTAATCTTGTTCATAATTACAGCCAAAACGCTTCGTTTAGCCTACAAAATTACGAAATAACCACGCCACAATCGGAACTTATAGACTATTATTGGCGATTATTTAGTAAATTTTGTCGGCTAAAGGACCATAAATATTAATTGACCACAATGCTATAAAACATTTAATAATTTTAAAAACAAAAATAGGTGGTTAGCCACAGGTTTAACTTCCTTTGAAACAAATTCTTCCAAGTTAATTAAAATCTACCGAAAATGCATTGCACAAAAAGTTACTGCTACTGGTGCAGACCGCAAAGGTTGGTCGTGGCCATGGAGTAGAACTCCATAAATTTTGCATGAAAATTGCTGCTTGTTTCAAAATGTGATTTTGTGTATAGCCAATCAAAATTGCCTTTATGTGTTTTTGTGTATAGCCAATCAAAATTGCCTTTATGTGTTTTTGGGTTTAGCCAATCAAAATTGCCTTCTGATCTTATCAAATTTTATTTCTAAAATACTATATAATACAGATAGACGAAAGTTTTTAGAGGTTTTTTATGCAGTGAAATTTTTATGAATGCTAACTCGATTAATAAATAAAACAGTGTACAAACAAATATTTTTCAAGTATAGGGTTTTAAGCTTATGTGCTTTTGAGTATAAACTAGTGCTAAGCACAAAAGCACAAAAACACAAAAGAACTCTGCAAATCACAAAACACAAATGTTCAACATGATTCCAAAAACAAAAAAATTTTATGTCTTGAAACACAAGATCAAAAGCACCTACATCTTCAGAATTCATGGTATTTTGTCATCACATATGTGAAAAATAATACGCAAAGTATTACGTAAATCATTAATAAAAAAGTGGAACAGAATTTGGAACAGATGAGAACCGACAATTGTTTAGAACCGGATCAGAAGTCGAAACTGGAACCGGTATCCTGGCAGCGGAGCCGAAAACGGTAAAGTTGAGTCGGCTCCATGTTTCGTTTACGGCAAATCTTTAGCTGCAAACAAAACAAAAACTAGCCAACACAGCAAACAAAACAAACAAAAACAAAACGCTGCTAAACGTAAGTTTCATTAAGGGCGTAACTTCTGAAAACTAAAAATATACATAGCAAGTACCAAAAAAACCGTGTGTGACGCCATTACAATTTACAACCTCCACTCGGAGCCAATAAATAGTTATATTTTTGCAATGTCACAGAAATAGAAAACATGTTAAACAAAAAACCTAATTCATTGTAGTGATCTTATAAGAAATTTGTAGCCGAGGTAATAAAGCTTGATTGCGCCGCTTTAGTCTGCCAAGTCATAAATTAGTTGAATTACGAGGCTTACTCT